>CALYDF020000868.1:0-20773 GCA_944474145.2 Dicrocoelium dendriticum | reverse complement strand
CATTGGTCGTGTGTCTGTCGTTTGACTCTCAGTTTAACAAGTGATTGAGACTCAGTTGTACTTGGTTATTTTATGAGATGCATTTTACCTGTTCTGCGGTTTTCTTGATACAGCAGTACCAAATAGGTTAAGCCCTACCTGCGAAGCAGGACACAGAAATGAATGACCATGAGATCTTTCCTTTGAAAAGCATACAATTCTGATACTGACACCGGAAATTGGAATGCCCACATGACCGAGCGAAACCATTGCCTCAAACTTGTCAGCGAAGACAAATTGAAACACCTGCAGGACTTTATGAGCAAGTTCTGATGCAATCCTAAGCTACTTTGCAGACATGTTAACAAACTATAAATTCTATGACCTTGGAGCGTAGAGGAAGAAGGGATACTGGGCGGTAGTTGGAGGGATCAGTTCGGCTTCCACTCTTGCGAATCGGGGTTATTATTCCATGCTTCCACATGGTGGAAATTCGATTCCAGCGCTGCTTAGACCAGAATCAAGTTCCCGCCATATGGAAGCTTAGAATAATAACCCCGATTTATAAAGGTGGAAGCAGAACTGATCCCTCCAACTACCGCCAGGTATCCCTTTTCCTATACACTCCAAGGTCATGGAATCCATAGTTGCGATGCGATGGTGTGCTATCTGGAGAACCGTAAGCTCATCACGCTAGAGCAGCACGGTTTCCGTCGACAGCGATCAAGCACAACGAATTTATTAATCGCACGCAGTAGTTGGACCGAGTCAGCGGACGCCGGAGATGTTGATGTGATCTACCTGGATTTTTCCCATGGCTTCCGATCGTCTAAACCATCGGATACTACTCTCCAAGCTCCAGCATTACGGGATCGGCGACCCGCTTTTAAGTTGTATTGCCAATTTTTTGCTACAACGGCAGTTAGTGATCAGAGTTCGGAGCTCTTTATCGGACCCCATACAAGTCGAGCGTGGTGTACCGCAAGGCTCAGTTCTAGGTCCACGTTTATTTTTGGTGTGTATTAATGAATTTGCACAGGGAAGCGCTTCAAGATCAAGATCTGGCGTAGGATCCAGGCGAACGCCGACCAACATGTGCTTCAGAGTGACCTAAATACGGTGTATCAATGGTCAACCAAAAACTTACTGCATTTCAACGTCAGTAAATGCAAGGTGCTTTCCATCCGACCTCAGGGCAGCTACTGGTACCCGCTCTGAACGAATGTACTGCGACAATCAACTCTCGACGGTGACTTGGGTGTCCTGGTTCAAGCTGACTTAGGTTGCTCCAGGAATCCGAAAAAGCCTCGAAGACTGGGAACCAATTCGACGTGCTGTTGCGACCGGCGATTGGACAAATAAACAGCTCCATATTTCGACAAATGCTCAGTGCGTATGTTCGCCCCCATGTCGAATACGTAATTCAAGCCTGGCATCCATGGCTGAAACACGACCTTAATGTACTGGAGCAGCCACAAGTTCTGGCATCTAAGACCGTAGTTGGAATGCGCAATCTTCCATACTAGGTGAGGCTGCAGCAATTTGGTGTATTCAGCGGAAGCTATCGCAGACTACGAAGCGACCTGATTATGGCATACTTGATTCTGAGAGACCCACGTCATGTGTGCCGCCCCTTGCTGCGACTTAGCACAAATACAACCCTGTGGCGCCACTCATTGAAACTCGCAGAACAGCATAGCTGTCTGGAGTGCAGCAGAAACTTCTGTTCCATTCGTGTCTGTCACCCGTGGAATGCTCTCCCAGAATCGGTCGCCTCTGCACCAACACTAACAGTATTTAAAAGACGGTTGTATGATGCATTCATCCACTTACACTTTGTCACTTAGCACTACGTCTCCATCCTACACCTGGAGTTTACCATGGAATTATTTGAGGTTAACTGTGGGTGCTGTGAATCTAAGCGGATTTCAGGACTACAGCGGGCAAACGATAAGTGCTTATTTTCATGTTTAAAGTACTAGCTGTTTTACTTTCACTATTATCATTATTGCAGTGTTGATATCCGCACCAACAATCCAACGGGACTTCTAAAGCAACGCTCCTTAACCCGTATAAATTTATTGTTCATTGTTCAAAGTTCTCAAAGTACAGCGTGACATCCTTCCTCAAAACTCCGCCTGTGGGAAAGCGAAAAATGGCCAAGAAGCAATTAATGCGCTGATACAACAATTTGCTTATACTTTCCAGAACTCAGCGCCATCTCACACAAATCCTCGCACAAATCTTGTCAACACCAGGATTTGGCCACCTCTCCTTCATTGCCGTGTATGTGCTGAAACGACTAATGTCACTATGCGAATACAGTTCACCGGGTTCTGATAATCTACGCCCCAAACCATTGAAGGTAAGTGCCAGGAGCTTAGTTGAACCGTTATTTCAGTTTTTTCAGCGCTGTCCAGACCAGATGCAGGTCCCAACTATGTGGAAGTATGGAATAGTCAACCTCATTTATAAGCAAGACAATGGTGAGGTGGCCGAAAACTACTGCCCCATTACTATTCTTCCTGTGCTTGCAAAGCTAATGGAATCTGTCGTAACAGAAGCACTCGTGGGATATTTAGAAGGTGAGGTACCATGGTAAAGGAGCACCATAGATTCCACCACAACCGCTCAAGCACGGTAAACAGTTTGTTAGTTCGCGTAAGCCGAACGGAATCCGTCGATACTGGGGAATTAGTCGACGCCACCTGCCTCAATTTGTTAAAAGGCTTTTGATTGCCTAAATCACCGCATTCGAAGCTATGAGATCGATTACCCAGTTCGGGGCTAAATTCCTTCCTTCCTACTTAAACCGCTCGAATATGCGCGTTCATAACGCTCTGTTCGATCCGTGTCGTCCCTCGTGGCTCGGTACTAGGACCACGTCCATTTCGGATGTTCATAAAAGACCTCGCGGGAGTGTTGACGTCGAACTTTCTACTCTTTACCGATGACTCCAGATTTGGTGAGCAAGCAAACAAGTAGATGACTAAATAGAACTGTAAGATGCGCTCAACAAGTGGTCGGCTCAGAACACGCTTGAGTTTAACACCATCGAATACAAAACAATGAGTATGCGGCACCGGAACATCTATGAATATCGACTAGGAGAACCTATCTTACAGCGCATTGCTTTAGAGAGTGATCATGGGGTACTCATACAGAAGGATCGTTAATGCTCAAAACAGGTTGAGAAAGTAGTGAAGAAACCACCCAAAACTTAGGCCTACTGCCGAGGGCGTTTGACCGGTATACTTCCATCATTTTTTCGTAAATGCTCAACCCTTACTTCAGACCATAGGTTGAATACGCCATCCAGGTGTGGTACTCCTGGAAAAAACATGACCTCACTGTTCTTGAGAAGCCACAAAGGAGGGCGATAAAATATGTTAAGCAATGCCTATGCCTCCCCTACTGGTTGCGTCTAAAAACGCTTGGTCTCCAGAAAACAATAGTGTCTTCTGCCAAGTGCTGTCATAGTTTTGTACCAGCTTCCTAAGGATCCAAGTTACCTACACCGACTTTTATAGATGCTCAACCACAACACCTCATTGAGATGTCATCGTTTGAAGTTAGTCACACAGTACAGCCGGTTGTAATGCCACAATAATGTCTTTCCCATTCGAGTATCCCAGCTGTGGAAATTACTTCCGCATTCGATCTTCTCCGCTCCTACATTAGCGGAATTTAAAACCCTTACTTGACGTTGAAGTACACCGATTTAACCTAATTGTTTTGGACACTGTGTGGACACTGTGTTCACATAAAATGTACGTTACTTCCAACGCTATGCGTTTTTCTTGCAAATTCATTTTAATCACACTCCTCACCTACGGAAAGTGTTAATGAACAATGATTTTTGCTAGGTAAAAAAAGGGGTTGCTTAAAAAGTCCCGCAGGATGGCAAGGGTAAAAATACAATATGAAAAGAGGTGTGAGTTTTCTGTCTGAGCATTTAGCTAGCAGGTAGTTTGCCGAATAATAGTAAAGTGAATGCGAATGACGAGGCGACATGGGGTCAGTTATGGTTGATGCACTCCGTGAGAAATGTAAAAACAAGAAAACCCACTCATGTACCGCTTCCATAGGTCCATGTGACACCCATTTTCTAACCGTACTATATAGGAATGCTGGATGTTACTCTCTTCTGTACCACTTCCTTAGGTTTGTGTGAAATATTAATCCGGCTTGAAGGGATAATTAATAGATTCCGGAGTAGCACAGTTTAGGCAATGAAGTGTTGGGAGTAAATGACAAAATCCAAACGTTTTTTGGAAACAGGGGAGGAAACAACTAAGTTCGCCAGAGAGCTCCAGGGTTGGCAAACCTGAAGAGCAAAATAATTCCGCCGGTATTCCAGGCGGCCATACTGTTAAGACAATTTCAGTGGGTTACCTCTGAGTTACAGCCAGTGACGGCATACGTTATTACGGTCACAATATTCGGTACACTAATATGAGATACTGGCGCAGCCTTCGGTAGCAGCCAGTGAAAGCTCCCAGTGACTTCAGCCTTTGATGGTAGGACAGATTTGGTAGGCCCAATACTTTCTTTGTGGCCCCACCTTGTAGTTTCCTTAGCACTTCTTAGTCGCGCCTCATCCAAGGTTGCCAAGCATGGATGAAGTATACAACATGAGGGCGCACGTAAGAATTGTGCGTCATGGGGAAGATACATGGGTCGAATCTTCCGAATACTCTCGTCAACTAGCCGACGGGCTACTTGGCTCTCTTCGTAGCTGCTTCTGACTGCTTTGAACAGTTAAGGTCAGTTTGAATGAGCACACCAAAGTCGCGTTCTTGGGAAGTTGTTTGCAGTACATGTGACCCAAACCTATACACAGTCATGCCTATAGCGCAAGTGAACAGCGTGATATTTTTCCACCTTGAACGGTAGTGTATTCAGAAGTGACCAGTTTGAAATCGTCTTGAGGTCACGCTGTAGCTATTCGTGGTCTTTCGGGTCTCTGATCGCTGGCCATAACTTGATATTATCCGCGAAGAACAGGAACTCGGAAGTTATTTCCCTCGCCAGATCTTTAACGGAAAATCGAAAATAGCCGGGCCCGGTAACCGAGCCTTGTGGTACGCCGCACTCCACCTCAACTGCCTAGGACAGGGATTCTCGTACTCTCAACGCCAACCGACGTTCGTGCAGCAACTTACCTATTCAACACAGCAGTGAGTCACCGACGTCAGAGTGCTGAAGTTTATGGAGGAGAATTCGATGGTCTATGCGATCAAACGCTTTTGAGGAGTCCAAGCACATTACGTCGACTCCTTCTCCACCATCACGTGCTTCGGTCCGGCTATTGCATGCACTTAGCAGGTTTGTAGTGCATTGGTAGTTTTGTAGGAAATCATGTTGCCCTGGTGCTGTTATCTTGTGCTTTTCCAGATAATGCATGAGCGCATCAGGGATGATGGACTCCAAAACCTTGGAACGCACAGGGAGTAGCCTTATAGGACGGTAATCAGTTGGGTCTGTGCGACTACCTCCCTTATGAATAGGAGTGATGACCCTTCTCTTCCATATTGTTGGAGTATGGTTCTCCTCCATACAGCTCCGATAGAATATAGCCAGTGATTCCGCCAGCTCACTGGCTGCTGCCTGTAAAGCCTTCGGTCGAATGTTATCGACACCAAGAGAGCTGTGGATATGGGGGACAACCGTTTCTGCAGTAAAAGTGATAGTGAATAAAGCTGACGGTGGGACAATAGAAACAGGGGTAACCATTAGGCACGTTACTCTCTGGAACGTTTGTGACCAATGAAACCGTAAGGGATCGACTGCTTCCGTTGCTGAACACGTGTACCAATCAGTGGTGATTAGTGATGGAAATCCGCGTTACATCTTACGAAGGCCATTAACATGTCTGTACAAGAGTTGGCGGTTCGCACAGAATCGCTTCATTAACTCCTACTGATGCATCGCCTTGTCCTCGCCGATCACGCTCCCACTGAGGTTACACTGTGTCACGTAGGCAGTCCAGTTTTCGGAATTCGCGAGTCCTTGTTAACTCTTCATGCTAAGTCCCTCAAGGACATGCATCGGTGTGTTTTACTCCCCAGAAATGAGTTGGTTCTCCTTTGACGATGGAAGGATTTCTGCTCGGACTCGTGCGCTACCAGTGTGGTAAATGTCCTTGTGAAAGTCTCCCAGGCGACTTCTGGGGGTATTCAGTCAAGAAGGTTCAAGATACCTACTTACCAAGCGCGGATGGCACCTTGCAGTGCCTGACCGTATATACTTTCTCGTCCCCTTTCTCAGGATATTCCGCGTAACATACATAATTAAACAGTAGAGTCACATGGTCACTGGGACTCAGTGGTGTGCTTGTAATTATTCCATCTACCATGAGTTCTTCGTTTGCGAGCACAAGGTCAATTGTCGACGGCTTGTTATCAGTTCTCGCTCTGGTAGGATAGGTCACGTGGTTGTACAGAGGATAGCTGATAATTACCTACTGTAAACAGGTTTTAAACTACATGCTATCTGATGCCGCTATTTCCAGATCGGGCACATCAAGCTCGCGTGCGACTGTATGTCTTGCACAAAGCAACTGCATAACGTGGTACATTCTGGGGTCCATTTCACACGTGGAGTTTGGTGGACGGTAAGTCACAACCATGACATGGGTCTTTGTTCCGCAGCCATAACCCGCTTCAAAACGAATCTAAAGCATGAATTGTCGCAGCCTAGAGATTCCGCGCCTTGCCTGTGTAAAATACTAAATAAAATTATTTCATTTTGCACTTAGGCGACCGTTGTAGTTTGTCGAACTGATTGCTGAGTTCGAATGCCTGACTTGATCATCGCCAGTTTTGCTTGGCGCTCGTTTTGGTTGCCATGCGCGGCTGCCCTGTGCGCTGCGCATTGTTCGTTCCCCTAGCTAGAGTGCCAACGGTGGCGTTATTTTATAGCTAGGTACCAGGGAATCTTTAATGTACCAATAAAAGTTTCCCTGTAATCTGATCTACCTTTTCGAATCGCTCTCCGGGTTCCCTCTACAGGCTACTCCTTAATTTGGACCCCGACTCCGGAAGAACCTCAGCGCCGGATATTTCGAACTTTTATCCGGTGAGCTCGTTCCAGTTATTGTTCATAGTTACCGGCTTAATTTTGCGTACGGTAGCCTATTTTGGCGTCGTTTTTTAAACAATGGGTTCTATAGACCATAATTTAGGGTCCCCTTAGCACTGTATCTCACTCTGTGCCACTTTTTGGGACATAGATCCTCTTTTGTGCTTCACTTATCGTGAGGCAAAGTTTTATAACTACTGAATCACTTCCGACTACGCAACGTATAGCAAGCACATATCCTATCTCCCCAAAAAGATGTCAATGCAGGTTCGAGACGCTATCATTTTTCAGACCAAAAACCGATATGAGGCTCTCAAGTAGCCACGATTAATCGTGTCATGTTCCCTGAGAAAGTTCGCCTGAGGCAGCTTTTAAGGATCTGCAGCTGGGCGACAAACTGCCCTCATCCTTGCTAAGACAGATGCAACAACTGCCTCGTTCATCAACCATGTACGAGAATTTACTTCGTGAACTATGGCTACAACGGCTACCGGAAAACATGCAAGCGATTTTCTCTACCTTGAGCTCCGTTTCGCTCACGCAACTAGCAGATTTGGTAGATCGAGTCATTGAACGATCACAATCACAAGAAAATGACAGCAAGCTTAATGCCATCGAGCCCAGGGCACTTCTTTCACTGGACTACAGTCAACTATAGAAGCACTACAAGCATACATTGCGGCAAATATTCGCAGAGTTAAACAGCTTACTACGAACCATCCTAGCCACAGCCGATCAAAATCACCCTCAAAATGTTCCAAGTCCAGCAACAAGCAGGCTTGTAATTGGTAACATCAACACATTGGCACCGCAGCGAGTAAAAGTGGAAAGCCTTGCTCGAACAGTAGAGACCCACTCCATCGATATCTGCTGCTTATCGGAAACTCGCCTGCAAGACTCAAGCTCTGTGCTCACCCTGCGATCCCCTTCAGGTGACACCAGCAGTACTTTCTCATTGCACCTATCCGGTGACGATGCAGATTCGAGCACCGGCAAAGCTGGTGTTGCCATTGCCCAGAGTCCCCGGGCTGAAGCTGCTCTGGTTGATTGGATCCCAGTCAATAGCCGGATGTGTGCGGTCCGATTGGCTGGTTCGTTCAAAGCTTCGAAATCGCGCGGAACCAATAGGTGTCTATTCATCATCGTTGCCTACGCGCCCACAAACTGTAGCGATGATTAGGTAAGGAACGACTTCTACAGCCAACTGACCGAGCTCCTTCGCCACAGAAGAAGTACGAACACTGTTGTGCTGTCGGGGGATTTGAACGCACAAGTTGGAAAGTTGTCCACTGATGAAATGCATGTGGGCGCTCAGCACGGTGTATGCTCCCGTAAGGATAACGCTGAGTGGTTGCTTTATTTGTGTGACGATGCCCACTTATTTCTTACAAGCACTAACTTCCGACAAAGCACCCGCCGGAGGGTGACTTGGGGCCCACCAGACTCGAACCAGCCTTGGATGCAAATCGATCACATTGCGCTAAGTTACAGCTGGAGTGCCTGCATCCGGAGCTGTCGCTCGATTTGGAGCACATGTGTGGACACGGACCATGCACTTGTATGTCCTGACATGCGGATGTGTTTTCGCGGACGCCCACGACGACGCTGTGAGCGCATTGACACCAGCCAACTGACAAAGCCGGCTGTTCTGAATACCTATCAAAGTACGCTGACATGCGAGTTGTGTAAGCGCTCACTGGAGACAATTGATGGTCACTGGTCACATCTTCACCCGCCCTTACTAGCAGTAGGCAAATCCTCATGTGGTATGTCTAATAGCCAACATGGATATTGGGTCTCTTTGCGGTCTCTGGAACTTATCGACGCTCGCCGGCATATCTCGGCTAGAAGTGAACACAATAACACTCACAAAGAGCTCTGGGCAAGACTCCATGCTAGCCTGAAGACAGACCGCGAACCATGGTGGTGTCTCCGTGCGTCAGAGATGGAAGTAGCCGCTTCCTTTGGCAACCATTGTAAGTTATTCCGTCTGATACGGGAAACGGGCAGCAGGAGACCTGGTGTTATTGAAACAATACGTGACAAGGGTGGACAACCTATCCACAAGTTGTCAAAACGTTTGGAGCGTTGGGTTGAGCATTTTGAAAAATAATTTAATCGGCAAGAATTGTTCGATTCCTCACCGACTAGTGATTGCCCTGCTCCATTTCCTGTGCCATAAGCAAGGCGTCGAACACTCGCGTTACCCACGCAGTGTTCCCACCAGATGTGAGCCAAACTGCGAATGCACCTGTGGTCGAAACTAACTAGCCTATTTATGTCCGCCGATCACAGGGACCAGGTTTCGCAACCATACATTAAGGTCGAACGTACCGCTGCATTGTACACTCTACCCTTCAGGGCAAGAGTGATGTCGCGGCGCCGCCATAGGTGGCGAAGTGTAGAAAAAGCACTTAGAGCTTTTGCTATACGGGTCGTGTCCTCGTCTTCGATCCCAATGTCGTTGATACAACTTCCCAAGTAGTTGAATTTCCGAACGACTTCTAGCTTATCCCCACCAAGGGACAGCGCAGGAGGCGATCCCTGCCAATTTTGGAGGAAAGTTTGGCAGTTTGATGATGCAAAGCAAAGCCCGAAGCGGCTGACAACCATTGCTAATCTGTCCGGCGCGGCTTGGCACGTTTGGGAGCTGTCACAGATGAGGGCAATGTCGTCTGCATGCTCCGAGTCACGAATTCGTTCGCCTGAGAGTGGCTTCACACCTTGTAAATCGTGTCCGGTAAATGCAGTCACCATGACTTCGTCAAAAGCGATTGAAGCGGAAAGGTGACAGCGGGCATCCTTGTCTCACACCGCTGGAGATATCGAAGGGCGGCGACAGCTTGCCGTAAGCCCTCAATCTACCCATGCCACGCGCATATAATGCTCGGATAATAAACACATAATATACGGGCACACCTTTCCTGAGTAGACAGTCCCAAAGAGCACATCGATCAACCGAATCGAAGGCACTTTGGTGTCGAGGAACACGACTACGATGGGATGCCAATATACCTGTAATAATAATAAGGTGCAAGCTGTACGCCGTAACGTCGCTTCGTTGTCGCACGACCACCACCAGTCGCGCGCGGGCTGGGTATACAGCGAGGACGCCCACCCGACGGCGCTTCAACTATTGACGCAAAGTGAAGAGGTGGTCGATGCAGTCACGACTTTGACGAAACCCGACTTGCTCCTCACGAATCTGGCTTTCACGAGCGACAGTCAGTCTGTGAAGGATAATGGAGACGAGTAATTTGAAGGCGATGGGGATCAGACTGATTCCTTCATGGTTGTCGCATTCCGAAAGCGAGCTTCCCTTGAAGATGCGAACAATAACGGGGCGGCTCCATGTCGGTTGGGACAGTCTCCTGCTCCCACATTTTCACTAGTAATTCATGTAAAGCATCAACAAGAGCAGAGCCTTCGAATTTGAAGAGGGCTGAAGGAAGATCATCTGATCCCGCGGCTTTGTCAAACTTCAACAGTCCGATCTCAACATTGACTTCTGAGCCAGAGGGCGGAACCGAAGGGACAGTCCACGGAGCAGGGCAATCAATCGCCGGCGAATAATCGAACGTTACGGCGTACAGCTTGCACCTTATTATTATTACAGGTATATTGGCATCCCATCGTAGTCGTGTTCCTCGACACCAAAGTGCCTTCGATTCGGTTGATCGATGTGCTCTTTGGGACTGTCTACTCAGGAAAGGTGTGCCCGTATATTATGTGTTTATTATCCGAGCATTATATGCGCGTGGCATGGGTAGATTGAGGGCTTACGGCAAGCTGTCGCCGCCCTTCGATATCTCCAGCGGTGTGAGACAAGGATGCCCGCTGTCACCTTTCCGCTTCAATCGCTTTTGACGAAGTCATGGTGACTGCATTTACTGGACACGATTTACAAGGTGTGGAGCCACTCTCAGGCGAACGAATTCGTGACTCGGAGCATGCAGACGACATTGCCCTCATCTGTGACAGCTCCCAAACGTGCCAAGCCGCGCCGGACAGATTAGCAATGGTTGTCAGCCGCTTCGGGCTTTGCTTTGCATCATCAAACTGCCAAACTTTCCTCCAAAATTGGCAGGGATCGCCTCCTGCGCTGTCCCTTGGTGGGGATAAGCTAGAAGTCGTTCGGAAATTCAACTACTTGGGAAGTTGTATCAACGACATTGGGATCGAAGACGAGGACACGACCCGTATAGCAAAAGCTCTAAGTGCTTTTTCTACACTTCGCCACCTATGGCGGCGCCGCGACATCACTCTTGCCCTGAAGGGTAGAGTGTACAATGCAGCGGTACGTTCGACCTTAATGTATGGTTGCGAAACCTGGTCCCTGTGATCGGCGGACATAAATAGGCTAGTTAGTTTCGACCACAGGTGCATTCGCAGTTTGGCTCACATCTGGTGTGAACACTGCGTGGGTAACGCGAGTGTTCGACGCCTTGCTTATGGCACAGGAAATGGAGCAGGGCAATCACTAGTCGGTGAGGAATCGAACAATTCTTGCCGATTAAATTATTTTTCAAAATGCTCAACCCAACGCTCCAAACGTTTTGACAACTTGTGGATAGGTTGTCCACCCTTGTCACGTATTGTTTCAATAACACCAGGTCTCCTGCTGCCCGTTTCCCGTATCAGACGGAATAACTTACAATGGTTGCCAAAGGAAGCGGCTACTTCCATCTCTGACGCACGGAGACACCACCATGGTTCGCGGTCTGTCTTCAGGCTAGCATGGAGTCTTGCCCAGAGCTCTTTGTGAGTGTTATTGTGTTCACTTCTAGCCGAGATATGCCGGCGAGCATCGATAAGTTCCAGAGACTGTGAAGAGACCTAATAACCATGTTGGCTATTAGACATACTACATGAGGATTTTCCTGCTTCTAGTAAGGTCTGGTGAATATGTGACCAGTGACCTTCAATTGTCGCAAGCGCGTGCTTACGCAACTCGCATGTCAGCGTACTTTGATAGGTATTCAGAACAGCCGGTTTCGGCAGTTGGCTGGTGTCAATGTGCTCACAACGTCGTCGTGGGCGTCCGCCAAAACGCATCCGCATGTCAGGACATACAAGTGCATGGTCCGTGTCCACACATGTGCTCCAAATCGAGCGACAGCTCCGGATGCAGGCACTCCAGCTGTAACTTAGCGCAATGTGATCGATTTGCATCCAAGGCTGGTTCGAGTCTGGTGGGCCCCAAGTCACCCTCCGGCGGGTGCTTTGTCGGAAGTTAGTGCTTGTAAGAAATAAGTGGGCATCGTCACACAAATAAAGCAACCACTCAGCGTTATCCTTACGGGAGCATACACCGTGCTGAGCGCCCACATGCATTTCATCAGTGGACAACTTTCCAACTTGTGCGTTCAAATCCCCCGACAGCACAACAGTGTTCGTACTTCTTCTGTGGCGAAGGAGCTCGGTCAGTTGGCTGTAGAAGTCGTTCCTTACCTAATCATCGCTACAGTTTGTGGGCGCGTAGGCAACGATGATGAATAGACACCTATTGGTTCCGCGCGACTTCGAAGCTTTGCACGAACCAACCCATCGGACGGCGCACATCCGGCTATTGACTGGGATCCAATCAACCAGAGCAGCTTCAGCCCGGGGACTCTGGGCAATGGCAACACCAGCTTTGCCGGTGCTCGAATCTGCATCGTCACCGGATAGGTGCAATGAGAAAGTACTGCTGGTGTCACCTGAAGGGGATCGAAGGGTGAGCACAGAGCTTGAGTCTTGCAGGCGAGTTTCCGATAAGCAGCAGATATCGATGGAGTGGGTCTCTACTGTTCGAGCAAGGCTTTCCACTTTTACTCGCTGCGGTGCCAATGTGTTGATGTTACCAATTACAAGCCTGCTTGTTGCTGGACTTGGAACATTTTGAGGGTGATTTTGATCGGCTGTGGCTAGGATGGTTCGTAGTAAGCTGTTTAACTCTGCGAATATTTGCCGCAATGTATGCTTGTAGTGCTTCTATAGTTGACTGTAGTCCAGTGGAAAGAAGTGCCCTGGGCTCGATGGCATTAAGCTTGCTGTCATTTTCTTGTGATTGTGATCGTTCAATGACTCGATCTACCAAATCTGCTAGTTGCGTGAGCGAAACGGAGCTCAAGGTAGAGAAAATCGCTTGCATGTTTTCCGGTAGCCGTTGTAGCCATAGTTCACGAAGTAAATTCTCGTACATGGTTGATGAACGAGGCAGTTGTTGCATCTGTCTTAGCAAGGATGAGGGCAGTTTGGCGCCCAGCTGCAGATCCTTAAAAGCTGCCTCAGGCGAACTTTCTCAGGGAACATGACACGATTAATCGTGGCTACTTGAGAGCCTCATATCGGTTTTTGGTCTGAAAAATGATAGCGTCTCGAACCTGCATTGACATCTTTTTGGGGAGATAGGATATGTGCTTGCTATACGTTGCGTAGTCGGAAGTGATTCAGTAGTTATAAAACTTTGCCTCACGATAAGTGAACCACAAAAGAGGATCTATGTCCCAAAAAGTGGCACAGAGTGAGATACAGTGCTAAGGGGACCCTAAATTATGGTCTATAGAACCCATTGTTTAAAAAACGACGCCAAAACAGGCTACCGTACTCAAAATTAAGCCGTAACTATGAACAATAACTGGAACGAACTCACCGGAGAAAAGTTCGAAATATCCGGCGCTGAGGTTCTTCCGGAGTCGGTGTCCCAAATTTAGCAGTAGCCTGTAGCGGGAGCCCGGAGAGCGATTTTGAAAAGGTAGATCAGATTACAGGTAAACTTTTATTGGTACTTTAAAGATTCCCTGGTACCTAGCTATAAAATAACGCCACCGTTTGGCACTCTAGCTAGGGGAACGAAACAATGCGCAGCGCACAGGGCAGCCCGCGCATGGCAACCAAAACGAGCGCCAAGCAAAACTGGCGATGATCAAGTCAGGCATCGAACTCAGCAATCAGTTCGACAAACTACAACGGTCGCCTAAGTGCAAAATGAAATAATTTTATTTAGTATTTTACACAGGCAAGGCGCGGAATCTCTAGGCTGCGACAATTCATGCTTTAGATTCGTTTTGAAGCGGGTTATGGCTGCGGAACAAAGACCCATGTCATGGTTGTGACTTACCGTCCACCAAACTCCACGTGTGAAATGGACCCCAGAATGTACCACGTTATGCAGTTGCTTTGTGCAAGACATACAGTCGCACGCGAGCTTGATGTGCCCGATCTGGAAATAGCGGCATCAGATAGCATGTAGTTTAAAACCTGTTTTACAGTAGGTAATTATCAGCTATCCTCTGTACAACCACGTGACCTATCCTACCATAGCGAGAACTGATAACAAGCCGTCGACAATTGACCTTGTGCTCGCAAACGAAGAACTCATGGTAGATTGGAATAATTACAACACACCACTGAGTCCCAGTGATCATGTGACCTCTACTGTTTAATTATGTATGTTACGCGGAATTATCCTGAGAAGGGGACGAGAAAGTATAATACGGTCAGGCACTGCAAGGTGCCATCCGCGCTTGGTAAGTAGTATCTTGAACCTTTCTTGACTGAATACCCCCAGAAGTCGCCTGGGAGACTTTCACAAGGACATTTACCACACTGGGTAGCGCACGAGTCCGAGCAGAAATCCTTCCATCGTCAAAGGAGAACCAACTCATTTCTGGGGAGTATAACACACCGATGCATGTCCTTGAGGGACTTAGCATGAAGAGTTAACAAGGACTCGCGAATTCCGAAAACTGGACTGCCTACGTGACACAGTGTAACCTCAGTGGGAGCGTGATCGGCGAGACAAGGCGATGCATCAGTAGGAGTTAATGAAGCGATTCTGTGCGAACCGCCAACTCTTGTACAGACATGTTAATGGCCTTCGTAAGATGTAACGCGGATTTCCATCACTAATCACCACTGATTGGTACACGTGTTCAGCAACGGAAGCAGTCGATCCCTTACGGTTTCATTGGTCACAAACGTTCCAGAGAGTAACGTGCCTAATGGTTACCCCTGTTTCTATTGTCCCACCGTCAGCTTTATTCACTATCACTTTTACTGCAGAAACGGTTGTCCCCCATATCAACAGCTTTCATGGTGTCAATAACATTCGACCGCAGACTTTACAGACAGCAGCCAGTGACCTGGCGGAATCTCTGGCAAAGTTATATCAACACTATTTGGTGGAGAACCATACTCCAACAATATGGAAGCGAGGGATCGTCAGTCCTATTCATAAGTGAGGCTGTCGCACAGACCCAACTGATTACCGTCCTATAAGGCTACTCCCTGTGCGTTCCAAGGTTTTGGAGTCCATCATCCCTGATGCGCTCATGCATTATCTGGAAAAGCACAAGATAACAGCACCAGGGCAACATGATTTCCTACAAAACTACCAATGCACTACAAACCTGCTAAGTGCATGCAATAGCCGGACCGAAGCACGTGATGGTGGAGAAGGAGTCGACGTAATGTGCTTGGACTCCTCAAAAGCGTTTGATCGCATAGACCATCGAATTCTCCTCCATAAACTTCAGCACTCTGACGTCGGTGACTCACTGCTGTGTTGAATAGGTAAGTTGCTGCACGAACGTCGGTTGGCGTTGAGAGTACGAGAATCCCTGTCCTAGGCAGTTGAGGTGGAGTGCGGCGTACCACAAGGCTCGGTTACCGGGCCCGTCTATTTTCGATTTTCCGTTAAAGATCTGGCGATGGAAATAACTTCCGATTTCCTATTCTTCGCGGATAATATCAAGTTATGGCCAGCGATCAGAGACCCGAAAGACCACGAATAGCTACAGCGTGACCTCAAGACGATTTCAAACTGGTCACTTCTGAATACACTACCGTTCAAGGTGGAAAAATATCACGCTGTTCACTTGCGCTATAGGCATGACTGTGTATAGGTTTGGGTCACATGTATTGCAAACAACTTCCCAAGAACGCGACTTTGGTGTGCTCATTCAAACTGACCTTAACTGTTCAAAGCAGTCAGAAGCAGCTGCGAAGAGAGCCAAGTAGCCCGTCGGCTAGTTGACGAGAGTATTCGGAAGATTCGACCCATGTATCTTCCCCATGACGCACAATTCTTACGTGCGCCCTCATGTTGTATACTTCATCCATGCTTGGCAACCTTGGATGAGGCGCGACTAAGAAGTGCTAAGGAAACTACAAGGTGGGGCCACAAAGAAAGTATTGGGCCTACCAAATCTGTCCTACCATCAAAGGCTGAAGTCACTGGGAGCTTTCACTGGCTGCTACCGAAGGCTGCGCCAGTATCTCATATTAGTGTACCGAATATTGTGACCGTAATAACGTATGCCGTCACTGGCTGTAACTCAGAGGTAACCCACTGAAATTGTCTTAACAGTATGGCCGCCTGGAATACCGGCGGAATTATTTTGCTCTTCAGGTTTGCCAACCCTGGAGCTCTCTGGCGAACTTAGTTGTTTCCTCCCCTGTTTCCAAAAAACGTTTGGATTTTGTCATTTACTCCCAACACTTCATTGCCTAAACTGTGCTACTCCGGAATCTATTAATTATCCCTTCAAGCCGGATTAATATTTCACACAAACCTAAGGAAGTGGTACAGAAGAGAGTAACATCCAGCATTCCTATATAGTACGGTTAGAAAATGGGTGTCACATGGACCTAAGGAAGCGGTACATGAGTGGGTATTCTTGTTTTTACTTTTCTCACCGAGTACATCAACTATAACTGCCCCCATGTCGCCTGGTCGTTCGCATTCACTTTACTATTATTCGGCAAACTACCTGCTAGCTAAATGCTCAGACAGAAAACTCACACCTCTTTTCATATTGTATTTTTACCCTTGCCATCCTGCGGGACTTTTTAAGCAACCCCTTTTTTTACCTAGCAAAAATCATTGTTCATTAACACTTTCCGTAGGTGAGGAGTGTGATTAAAATGATTTTGCAAGAAAAACGCATAGCGTTGGAAGTAACGTACATTTTATGTTAACACAGTGTCCACACAGTGTCCAAAACATTTAGGTTAAATCGGTGTACTTCAACGTCAAGTAAGGGTTTTAAATTCCGCTAATGTAGGAGCGGAGAAGATCGAATGCGGAAGTAATTTCCACAGCTGGGATACTCGAATGGGAAAGACATTATTGTGGCATTACAACCGGCTGTACTGTGTGACTAACTTCAAACGATGACATCTCAATGAGGTGTTGTGGTTGAGCAATCTATAAAAGTCGGTGTAGGTAACTTGGATCCTTAGGAAGCTGGTACAAAACTATGACAGCACTTGGCAGAAGACACTATTGTTTTCTGGAGACCAAGCGTTTTTAGACGCAACCAGTAGGGGAGGCATAGGCATTGCTTAACGTATTTTATCGCCCCCCCCCGTTGTGGCTTCTCAAGAACAGTGAGGTCACGTATTTTCCAGGAGTACCACACCTGGATGGCGTATTCAACCTATGGTCTGAAGTAAGGGTTGAGCATTTACGAAAAAATGATGGAAGTATACCGTTCAAACGCCCTCGGCAGTAGGCCTAATTTTTGGGTGGTTTCTTCACTACTTTCTCAACCTGTTTTGAGCATTAACGATCCTTCTGTATGAGTACCCCATGATCACTCTCTAAAGCAATGCGCTGTAAGATAGGTTCTCCTAGTCGATATTCATAGATGTTCCGGTGCCGCATACTCATTGTTTTGTATTCGATGGTGTTAAACTCAAGCGTGTTCTGAGCCGACCACTTGTTGAGCGCATCTTACAGTTCTATTTAGTCATCTACTTGTTTGCTTGCTCACCAAATCTGGAGTCATCGGTAAAGAGTAGAAAAGTTCGACGTCAACACTCCCGCCAGGTCTTTTATGAACATCCGAAATGGACGTGGTCCTAGTACCGAGCCACGAGGGACGACACGGATCGAACAGAGCGTTATGAACGCGCATATTCGAGCGGTTTAAGTAGGAAGGAAGGAATTTAGCCCCGAACTGGGTAATCGATCTCATAGCTTCGAATGCGTTGATTTAGGCAATCAAATGCCTTTTAACAAATTGAGGCAGGTGGCGTCGACTAATTCCCCAGTATCGACGGATTCCGTTCGGCTTACGCGAACTAACAAACTGTTTACCGTGCTTGAGCGGTTGTGGTGGAATCTATGGTGCTCCTTTACCATGGTACCTCACCTTCTAAATATCCCACGAGTGCTTCTGTTACGACAGATTCCATTAGCTTTGCAAGCACAGGAAGAATAGTAATGGGGCAGTAGTTTTCGGCCACCTCACCATTGTCTTGCTTATAAATGAGGTTGACTATTCCATACTTCCACATAGTTGGGACCTGCATCTGGTCTGGACAGCGCTGGAAAAACTGAAATAACGGTTCAACTAAGCTCCTGGCACTTACCTTCAATGGTTTGGGGCGTAGATTATCAGAACCCGGTGAACTGTATTCGCATAGTGACATTAGTCGTTTCAGCACAGACACGGCAATGAAGGAGAGGTGGCCAAATCCTGGTGTTGACAAGATTTGTGCGAGGATTTGTGTGAGATGGCGCTGAGTTCTGGAAAGTATAAGCAAATTGTTGTATCAGCGCATTAATTGCTTCTTGGCCATTTTTCGCTTTCCCACAGGCGGAGTTTTGAGGAAGGATGTCACGCTGTACTTTGAGAACTTTGAACAATGAACAATAAATTTATACGGGTTAAGAAGCGTTGCTTTAGAAGTCCCGTTGGATTGTTGGTGCGGATATCAACACTGCAATAATGATAATAATGAGAGTAAAGCAGTTAGTACTTCAAATATGCAAATAAGGACTTATCGTTTGCTCCGCCGTAGCCTTGCGATCCGCCTAGATTCATAGCGCCCGCAGTTAACCTCAAATAATTCCATGGTAAACTCTAGGTGTAGGATGGAGACGTAGTGCTAAGTGACAAAGTGTAAGTGGATGAATGCATCATCCAACCGTCTTTTAAATACTGTTAGTGTCGGTGCAGAGACGACCGATTCTGGGAGAGCATTCCACGGGTGACAGACACGAATGGAAAGGAAATTTCTGCGGCACTCCAGACAGCTACGCTGTTCTGCGAGTTTCAATGAGTGGCGCCACAGGGTTGTATTTGTGCTAAGTCGCAGCAAGGGGCGGCACACATGATTGTGGTCTTGCAGTATCGAATATGCCATAATCAGGTCGCCTCGTAGTCTGCGATAGCTTCCACTGAATACACCAAATTGCTGCAGCCTCACCTAGTATGGAAGATTGCGCATTCCAACTACGGTCTTAGATGCCAGAACTTGTGGCTGCTCCAGTACATTAAGGTCGTGTTTCAGCCATGGATGCCAGGCTTGAATTACGTATTCGACATGGGGGGCGAACATACGCACTGAGCATTTGTCGAAATATGGAGCTGTTTATTTGTCCAATCGCCGGTCGCAACAGCACGTCGAATTGGTTCCCAGTCTTCGAGGCTTTTTCGGATTTCCTGGAGCAACCTAAGTCAGCTTGAACCAGGACACCCAAGTCACCGTCGAGAGTTGATTGTCGCAGTACATTCGTTCAGAGCGGGTACCAGTAGCTGCCCTGAGGTCGGATGGAAAGCACCTTACATTTACTGATGTTGAAATGCAGTAAGTTTTTGGTTGACCATTGATACACCGTATTTAGGTCACTCTGAAGCACATGTTGGTCGGCGTTCGCCTGGATCCTACGCCAGATCTTGATCTTGAAGCGCTTCCCTGTGCAAATTCATTAATACACACCAAAAATAAACGTGGACCTAGAACTGAGCCTTGCGGCACAACACGCTCGACTTGTATGGGGTCCGATAAAGAGCTCCGAACTCTGACCATTAATTGCCGTTGAAGTATAAAGTTGGCAATCCAGCTTAAAAGCGGGTCGCCGATCCCGTAATGCTGGAGCTTGGAGAGTAGTATCCGATGGTTTATTCGATCGGAAGCCATGGGAAAAATCCAGGTAGATCACATCAACACCTTCTCCAGCGTCGGCTGCCTCGGTCCAACTACTGCGTGCGATTAATAAATTCGTTGTGCATGATCGCTGTCGACGGAAACCGTGCTGCTCTAGCGTGATGAGCTTACGGTTCTCCAGATAGCACACCATCGCATCGCAACTATGGATTCCATGACCTTGGAGTGTATAGGAAAAGGGATACCTGGCGGTAGTTGGAGGGATCAGTTCTGCTTCCACCTTTATAAATCGGGGTTATTATTCTAAGCTTCCATATGGCGGGAACTTGATTCTGGTCTAAGCAGCGCTGGAATCGAATTTCCACCATGTGGAAGCATGGAATAATAACCCCGATTCGCAAGAGTGGAAGCAGAACTGATCCCTCCAACTACCGCCAGGTATCCCTTTTCCTATACGCTCCAAGGTCATAGAATTTATAGTTTGTTAACATGTCTGCAAAGTAGCTTAGGATTGCATCAGAACTTGCTCATAAAGTCCTGCAGGTGTTTCAATTTGTCTTCGCTGACAAGTTTGAGGCAATGGTTTCGCTCGGTCATGTGGGCATTCCAATTTCCGGTGTCAGTATCAGAATTGTATGCTTTTCAAAGGAAAGATCTCATGGTCATTCATTTCTGTGTCCTGCTTCGCAGGTAGGGCTTAACCTATTTGGTACTGCTGTATCAAGAAAACCGCAGAACAGGTAAAATGCATCTCATAAAATAACCAAGTACAACTGAGTCTCAATCACTTGTTAAACTGAGAGTCAAACGACAGACACACGACCAATGG
>CALYDF020000867.1:0-20822 GCA_944474145.2 Dicrocoelium dendriticum | reverse complement strand
CGCTAACATATCATCCAAGCCGAGTTTTTCATGAATATAACACCACTGTTCCTTGTCATGGTTGTTATTTCATGCTCATCACATGCTTCAGTTCCAGGAACCCCGTGAAGAAGTATGGTTCTGGTTGAAGTTTCCTTCCGGTGGTCCTCTAAGTTCCGGTTAACTCGCTAACGCTCGCCCTGCTGTTAAAATCCAGGATTGGAAAAGAAATTCCTGCACACGCCAGACGGTTGTACTGTTCGAATCATTTCAACAAGTGGGTTCTAAGTTTCGTGTTACTGCGGCGTTGCAGTAAAGTGTGGCACACATGGTTTGGATTGAGTAAAATCAAACATACCTTAATCAAGTCGCCTCGTTGTCGACGGTAACGCCCGCTGTGCACTCTCAAACTTTTCAGCCTATGCTCTTACGGAAGGTGATGAATCCCAAGGTGGCATTTAGTAGCCGGAAGTTGAGGCCTTTCCAGTGCAGTAAAGTCGTGCTCAGCCATGGCTTCTAAGCTTGGATTGCGTATTGGACATGGAGGCGAACATACGCATTCAACATCTGTCTGAAAATAGTGATGTCTAGTTGTCCGAACGCTCGTCGTAGCAAGCCGACCTCCTGGTTACCCGTTTGCGAGGCCTTTGCATATTGCTTGGAACAACCCAAGTTGTTCTGGAGGAGCACGCCATGGTCGCGTTCGATAGGTAATCGCTGCAGTACTTGCGTTCCTAGCTTGTAAGAATAGGTACTCTGGTGTTGTATGAACATTACCTAGCAATTATCCACGCTGTACTGATCGAACTGCTTCTTGTGGTTGAGGTCCCTTCATTCAAACATAACTGTAGCTTTGAAAGCCCACCACCTTCACTTGACTTTGCTGGGTCTTTGATGCGTAAACGCATTTAAGCTAACTTTAAAGATGTGTGGTGAACCTGAAACAACTACTCTTTCAGTATTTCGTAATACTGGCTTTTAAATGGCTTTGTAAGTTCAAACTGTCTAGTCGTTTTACTGTGTGTGCATCCCACGCACACGTCACCCTCAGTGCATTGTGGGCTATGTGGATCCACAATTTCCTTGATACTCCTTCAATACGTTGTAGCATTTGCAATGTGCTTTGGGTCAAACGGCTCACACTGTTCTCCAGATTTTCGTAGTTGGCAAGCATCTTACGTGTCTTTGCTTGAGACTCAGAACTTTATGCATCAATTTTCCCCTTTACTTATACGGCTACTGTTGCTGGTAATGCTGCAGCAGTTATTCGATCCCACAAGTCTCGACGAAATACACACCGAAGCTTCAGTTGCTTTGCTTCAGCTAGATCGCAAACGTTCGTATTTGGCAATTGCCGATCAGTGGGAAGATTGCGATGTATATGATGTGGGATTATATTACATAGCCAGTTTATCGCATTGAAAAGAAATGTAGGCAGAGCATCAATGTGTATCCATTTCGATCACGAAGTAGAGGAAAAACGCAGATAACGGAACCGTTTAAAGCAAATGACCTGCCGAACGGAACTCAGAGAATACATTCCCGTAGACATGTCTAGTTCTTCACCAATTGCTGCATAGAAATTACAGGACAGTATGGACATCCATATGCATGCCATGCGTCGAACAACGACTCTACCAGCAGGTTAGTACAAATATATAAAAATTTAACCTTTATGGCTTCTGAGCCGAGCACGTATGATGAGCTGAAGGCAAACTGTGAGTAGTTACAGAAGCTGGGATATAGCTATCACACGATTAAAACTACAAAACCAGAATGATCGCCAAACCAATTTAATTGCCTCTACTGCGATCAGTTGAAGTCTGACATCTTTGGGAGGTAAGGATGGAGAAACAATACATCTACCTTTTCCAGAGTTTTCACACAAAATCCTGTGTCTAGTTTTCAAATGCTTAGTAAAAGAGAAGAACATCCCGGGACAGTGAAGTCGAGTGACGTCGAGAGTTGTCAACTCTCTGGTACACTTGACTCCCTTGCAGGGAAGCCGGATTTTCCACTGGGGGCACAGTAGTTCTCATAACAAGTGAAAGGTCCAGTAACTCATTACAAATGGTCTCGAATGTCCAGATCGTAGCAACGTTCTATTCTTCTATTACTCGGAACGCATTACTCAGTTACCATCTGCTTGTCTCAGATCTATGATGCCGGTGTCATGGTTTCGGCACAGAGTACCAGATTCAGTGAAGTCCGCTGACGCCACCTGTTTACTAGTCTCCTGCGTGTATGCCTAATGCTTAGCCAAATGTAATGTTATTGACTTCCCACGTGCTGGACTCTTCTTTCGTTCACTCCGGAGCCGAACATATCACTCATCTGGGCTTGGTCATCAGTGCCTGAACTGGGCAGTACTTGCGGCTACCAAGGGTACACTCATGAAACTACCAAATATAGTCGAATTTCGCAACAGCGCCATCATATTGTAGGGAGGCGGAAGGCAGCGCTTGCCCAAAGGACGGTTAGATTATTAAAGCGGAGGCGGACGAATAGGGAGACCGATGCAATGGAGGCGATTCGCTGGAGAAACGCAGGCCCAATATAACCGGACGAAAACGGGACAGGAGCGGCGCCCGTGGATGAGCCCGAGGCAGGCAAAGCAGGTGGAGAATTTGTTGAAGACGCAATAAATCGGACAAAACCGCCGGTATCGCATCGTCAAGAAACAACCCCGGGAAGAGTGACACACCCACGGTCAAGCAAAACGCACGCTATCGAACGACTCCGGGCTTGTCAGAATCGGAGGCATGGAAGCGAAGATATACGGGCGAAACGGACATAGTTTAATGGATTAATATACCGATGGGGTGACCATGGGTTCGCCGTTAGACCCGTTACTCGTGATGTGTTCATGGGCAACTTGGAGTGCAACCAGTTGAAGGAGTCCATTAGCAGTTGGGTTTATTATGGTCGATATGTAGATGATATCTTTGGTATTGCGGACGATGGACTGTGTATTAAAGATCTGCTGGCCCACTTCACCTCCGCGCATAACAACATAATGTTTGCTCTCGAACTAGCAACTGACGACCCCTTGGCGTTTCTAGACGTCCAGCTTAATAGGACAACAGATGGGATAATGCGGAGAGTGCACAGAAAGGGAACTTGGGATTGGCAATACATCCACTTCCATAGTTTCATTCCAATCATCCAGAAGCGTAATCTAGTCCGTTGTCTCACTGAGACAGCGAGACTAATATGCACAGGAGAGACGCTTTCTAAGGAGCCAAGTTTCATCCGAGGAGTGTTCGAACATAATGGATACGCAGAAAAATTCATCCAGAAGTACAAGGAACCACAAGTGCCGAAGATGAAATCTGCTTCCGCAGAGAAGCGCCTAATATACTTACTGCTACCGTTTAGGGGTGACGCGATAGCGCAGCGAATCACGCGAACACTTACCCTAGCCCCTGACAAAAAGTACTTTGAGGCCGACTTACGTGTAAGCTTCACCTCATCACCAATTGTGTGCCATTAGCTCAAAGAAAGGATACCCCGGTCGTAAACCTCATTTTGTGCGTGCAATTTCTCTTGCTCATGTCGAGCGAGGTGTTGAAAGACGACCAGGCGACTGTCCGTAAGAGCTCGAGAGCATTGTCCCGCTTGGCTATAAAGTGGTGTGAGGTAGAATGTGACGAGCGCACTATTGTCACATTTAGTGGATAATAACCACAAAGTAAACTCAAAAGATTCATTCCAACCGATCTACTGTGTGCCAGGACCCCATACGAGGGCTGTCAGATGCCGTCTGCTGTCGACAACAGAGGCAATAGCAATTCGGCTCCATAACCCGGAATTGTGCGCAGATAAGAATGTTGTGCAGGCGCTCTGTCTACCTTAGCCCTAGACTGACACAAATAAGCAGACCTCCCACGCTATTCCCCCCGACTACACATAGCTCGGGTTAATTACCTAGCCTTGTTGATGAGATATTTGGATTTTTTGATGCCTGTAATTCACGTGTTCATTTTGGACCTACATGGTTGTGGTTGTACTAGCCTGATGCTGATCCACCGAACGAAAGCTTGTTCTATAGGTCCTACTTCTAATGTTTTCTCGGAGTATTATTTCACAGTAATAAAGAAGTTGCATGTTATAGGTACAAATCCATCACATGTAGACCGAAAGGATGAAACGGCCGCATAGCGCTTTGCCTGGCATATGATATCTCGCTGACTGAGTCTAGACGTGATGAACATACCATTCAACTCTGTCTACTGCTCCTATTTAATGAATATGCAGAACAACTGCTCATAAAACCTAGATTAATTGGCGGCTTAAGTTTGGTATGTTCGTCACTTGACGAGAGGGCTACGCTGTCCTCTGCACGGCAGTAGCGTTCAAGTCAGTGGATAGTGAGCGGCGGTATATCACATCTAGTAAATTATTCAAGATGGTCATTGCCGTCTCTCATGACTCAGTGGTCTTAAGCACAGACTAGCAACAGTCAATTTTGGGTTCGAGCACGAAAGGATGAAATGGCTGTACAGTGGTTTTCCCGGGTGTCTCTGTCTGAGTCCAGATGTGACCGAGTTTCTACCATTTCGCATTATCTTGCGTTACCTAAACTTGCAATACTTGCTCGAATATATATTTTAAACAAATCCGTCATGCGGTACCACGAAAAGGATGTAACCATCTGCCTCTTCTGGGAAACAACTCCTCGTATTGCCGATGAATATACAAATTTTTTTATTTTTATGGACGGAGTGTATTAGGTAACTCAGATGAATTACAGATGTATGGTTTCCAAAGAGTGGTTGGTTACCTCACGTGCCATAAGTATTCACTGCTTGGCGGAGTGTATTTACTTGTATTCGAAAGAGTTGTACAGAGTTCATTTCTACTTGCTCTATAATACAGTATTCAGTATTCGGTGAACCTGCCAGTATTAGCTCAATGTGAAAATGTTTCTGGACAACAAGCAACGCAGGGTTACATCAACCCAAATAATGCGGTTCTAATATTTTCCCACTTTCATTGATCTCAGCAAGTATCGACATAATTCAGGCCATAGGTGTGCATACAATATCTGGTAACCATAGCGACAGATCTGCATTTTATCGACTGATTTCGTAAAGAGGATAAACGTGTTTGCTAGATCACTATGACTGTTTTTATCTGCATGACACGCGCTTAGGTCTGTGTTTGTAGTAATTGTGAGAACACGGTTGAACCTGTACCCACTGTTGCGGAATGTAGCACGTGATTCAATGTCACTGGTATGCTATGGAGACTTGGGGCACTAATTATATGGCGGGCTTTCGTTTGTCCAATCAAGGTAGGGCTACTGAGCCACACCATATGCATATCATTAATACATTTAAGTTTATTAGCTGATGATTGGTGGAGAGACTTAGGCAAATGACTTGATTTATTGACTTATTTTTCGACGCCATTCCATAATGTTCTGGAAGCTTATGGAGGATACTTTTATCCGGTATATATTGAAACACACTAGAACAATAAGCTTGCGCTCTTCATTTAACCTACACCTTGTTAATGGCCGCGGTATTGGCAAATGAGAAACATGCCGTCTGCGGCAGTTGTTGGACGAGATCCTACAGGGGCCTTGTCATTACTTGCAGTCGTTCTAGCATGGATGCTCCAATTTAAAGTATGATGAAATTTTGACTTCATCGACTCAAACCAGAGAACTACGATTTGTCAAGCCTCGTAGGTCGAGGACGCAAGCCAGCGGACTGTGTTAGCAGCCTCTAAGGCACTCTAAAGGAGGGCACGATACAACGTTTGCGTAAAGTTTCGTCACACCTTGGCCTTCCAATAATCACCGTTCATCGCTATTTGCATCAATCTGGAATGGTCCAAAGCTCGGACAATTTCTACCACACGGATTGACTGTTGAGCAGCTTTTGAACTGTTGTGCCATAGCACGTACATTGCTCACTCGGCGACCTAATCATCGATGGGTGAACCATGTCGCTCATACAGACCAAAAGTTGGCGCTCCATGTCAAGCATAGAACGAATGGTCCCGAGGATCACAGCAAATAAAACGCCAGTAGAGGCCCCGAAAGGTGAACTGCACAGTAACAAACTGATGCTATCGGTCTGGGAAGATCGCCACGGCGTCGTCTATTTGACACTGCTACCTGACAATCCCACGGTTACTGCCGTTGTCCACTACCAACACCGAACGAAGTATCCAAGAGCGACTCAACCTTCGTCTACCTAACAATACACATTCTCGTGTGTAAATGATCACAAGTCTCAAGATTTAACAGCTCGGTATTGAAACTTCTATGCATCCAGTATATATCCTGGACCTTGCTCCTACTGGCTGCCACCATTTCCGCTTGCTGAAAAATCACATCAAGGAGGAGAAATTCGGTGACCGCAACCATACCGAAACGTACCTTACCCAATACTTTGACAGAAAACCCAGCTCGTTGTAAGAGAGAGGCATCGCCAGTTAGCCACAGCTTTAGCGGCACGTCGTCAGTAACAATGGGTGTTACGTTTATTTAATATTGTGATTGCATAAGTATGTCAAAAAGTCAATTGATTAAGGGATAACCCAACAGTACGACGATGTTATTTCTATGAAGTAGCAAGACATATACTAACAATAATATTACGCACTTTTGACCCTTTTTCCACGCGCTTCGCGCAGCGTTTCGGAGCTAAAAATGTAGTCTTAAAGAGAGTAAACGATCCTTTGTCAACCTCGAAGTGTACACGGCGAAATGTGTCCATATATTTTATCTGTGGAATCATATGTGCGCTGTCGACAATAAGAGCCGGATGTTTCCGAGTCGCGCACTTCAGGGAATGACCGTGGAGCGTGGCCAATCGAGTCTGCGTCCCGATCGATGCCTACCAGATTTGCGCTTGACTGCATCCGATGATGGACGAAACCTGAATGGTGAGCTTCCGTGTAACCCGTACATTCGGAGGCGCAACTTGGTAGTAGCTAACCAAACCGCCATGACTCAAGTTGACGAGAAGTGGTCAGAGCTTGCGGACGTGTTAGACAGACTCATGCATTATACTCGTTCACAGTTGGACCTTTGGCCATTCGTTGACTTTGTCCTCTCTCGTGATTAGATGATTATTAGCTTGGTCATTGTATATTCCGTTTGCTCACGCATGAAATTTTTTAAGACAGATCGTCCCAGCTTGGTTGTTTTTGCTTACGGTTAGGAGTGGGTTACCTTTAGCAGTCAGTCGTCATAACAAGCTGGCGACGGGATTCCGGTTTGCGAACCATGACCACCCCTTTGAAATTTCTTCAAGAATTGCTTTCCAGAAAGTATGCATAGTTCTAGGCGTCACAGCAACGTTTACTTGAATGATTGACAACACCGAGGTAGTTACAGTCAGCATCTACAGACTAAACGATTTTGATTATCTGGTAACTGTGGAGATTTACTCAAAGTGACCCGAAAATTTTCAAATGCTATATACAACCACTGTTACTGTTTTGTTGCACCTACGTCATCTTAGCTCAGAGGTTTGTTTTCCCCAAACCACTGTTTCGGGCAATGGTCTCCAATCTACTTCTCAAGCATTTCCTGACTTCTGCAAATTACACGAAATCAAATACATACGCACTCTAGCTACCATCCACAGCCCAACGGGCAGGCCGAACGTTTGGTTGATACGTTTAAGCCAGCATGGATTAAAATGGAAGGAGTGGGGAATGTTCAGGAAATCATAAACAAATTTTTTGCAAAATTACTGTACAACGCCGTGTCCAACAGTAACTCAAAAGTTTTCTCCATCCGAAGCGTTCCTTGGCAGATGTGTCAGAATGGTCCTTGATGCTTTGAAACCATCGTTACACAAGGGAGAACGCAATGTTCAAATGGAGTTAACGTTTAATCGCCATCATGGAGCACGCCTCCGGCATTTCGTGCATGGTGATAGTCTGTAGGTAAAGAATATTTGTGATCGAAGATCAAATGGGATTCCTAGCTGTGTCGTTGTACGGATTTCAAATGTTTTGTACAGAATACAAGTGGATTCCATCATATGGACTAGACATGTAAATCATATTAGACCCGTTTGAAGTGTGAGGGAGGCCCCAAAAACTGAAAGCTTCATTTGGTTGGACATTTTGTTGGATACGTATCAAATTACCCCGTCGGAAGAACCTGCTGTCCAAACAGTATCCGTGACAACTGATGGAAGATAACGCGAATCAGAGCCATTGAGCAGCGGATCGATGTTAACCCTAGACGTACAGCATAAGAAGCAAACGTGCCGTGGCATTCAGTTCAGTTTAAGGAAGGAGTTAGACATGGATTTCTATGATAGTCGTTCACAGATACACCGTTTGTCATTCGTTGCCTGTGTCCTTTCACGTGATTGAATGATTTATTGATTGATCTTTGTGTATTGCGTTTGCTCAAGCATGCCAGGTTTCCAAGACAACACGTTCCAGCATTGTTGTTCTTGCTTACCGTTCGGAGTGGGTTGCGTTAAGCAGTCAGACGTCAGAATAGGACGACAGAGAGTGTGAAGTCAAATTGCACCAGCGCGCAATTTTGTCTTCGATCAGCTCGCCTCTGATTACCAAATATTTAAGGTAGTGATAAGGAAAACATACATTTATGTTGCCCCATCAATATAATATCAGGCCTGCACGTTAAATAGCGTCATTTATTACCATGCACGGTCAATGTAAGACGGCTATGCGACCTCCTATTCAGGTGCAATGCATTCTCCAAATAAGAGTTACCTAGTTTCTAGTGGGTTACGTTCGTTTTACGATGACATAGTTGATTGCAGTGAAATGTAGTCATTACCCAATGCCGCAACTTTGACGATTCGCGTAGGTTGAATGATCTCTTGCTCTTCAAAGTATCTACCGTCTCATTTCAGAGTCCTAACTGCGATAGTCAGTTAACCATCGTCATGACCTTGATGTTTTCTTCGCACTCTTGGCGTAGCAAACTAATTAAGGTATTTCAGCCGAAATATTCTAGAAAACTGTGTTTGGATAAACACTTGAAAAGGAACCTGCACAGTACACTAACTATCACAGCGCAGTGCCTTTACAGCACAAGAGGAGTTTGATCCGATCTCTTGCCTCCAGGGCGCGCAGTATTTGCACTCCGGATACAGCCAGCGAAGAGCTACAGAGAATCAGAGACGCCCTTCGTGAAAATGGTTACCCCGGTAATTTTATCATGAAGCATATGAAAGAACGAAAGTGAAAGCCACCTAGGAACATTGCTCGCAAGAAAGAGCTATTCCTACATTTGCTATTTAAGAGCGATACTGCAGCTGACATCTTATCTCGACGTCTGAAAGATGCTGCAGAGAAAACTTATTTCTCAGCCCTCTTAAGAATTGTTTACCATAACAAGCCATTGCTTGCAAAACCCTTGAAAGATAGTCTGCTATCGTTGACCCGTTCAATGCTCGTTTATCAGTACTCGTGCTTCAGTAGTGCACGATACGTGGGTCGCACAACGAGACGTCTATCTAAGGGGATTCGCGAGCACATACAGACATGGTTTTACAAAGGCGAACTGAAGTCCTCAGACAGCTACATCATGTCGCACCTCCTCAAAAGTGGCCATAGTGCATCTGAGAAGGACTTTAAAGTCATTTACTCACTACTTTAACACTTCTCGCAAGGATTCCGAAAGCAGCTCTTGTCTATTGCCGAGGTTATTTTCATCCACCATCTGAAGCCGGAATTATACTTACATAAATGTTTCATACGGCCGATACTACTACTGTGGCCGACTGACATGGTCACTTAATTCCCTTCGTGACCTTTCCTATTTACTTTAGGTTGCTGAGGCTTGTGTATTATGTTTCCTTTGGTGCACTTGTTTGTCATCTGCAGCCGCACTTAGTCATCGATCTTGACCGTTTCGAAACCTTAGAAATCAATCCCAAGCTGATTTGATGCTCACCCCCACACAATCGGTGTTATGTAAACGTTTGGGTCTGAGGCGAGTTTACGAAAAGAATTCTTAACCCTGGACTGATTTCTGGTCTTGGTTCATCTGATTACAATGGGAATATTTGCTGTGCTGATAATCAGCATTGCCCTTGTTTCTTGGATTATCTTTGGCTGCTTGACTAAGGGAACGCTTTTTGGATGACATCAAGTGGCGCAATTTCTGTGTCCCCAAGCTGCTTCCACCTTGCTTCCTTGTTGTTACTGTCAGCAAGCAGAGCAGCTTGAGAAATGTTTCTATTTTTTAGGTAAGCCCGGGACCCCGACTACTTCTTATTGTCTTTCTACCGCGGAGGACGCAAAGCAGTACTGCGGTTTGCTGTGAAACTTACGGGGGGTGGTTTTAGCATGCAGCCAGCCGTTTCACTTTCAGGTGGATCGAAGTTGCAGGAGGCTGTCAAATACCTCAAAAGTAGGTCGGCGGTTGGTGTGCAACGCCTCCGTCTAATGAGTTTTTAGGTGGTCATCCGGAAGTTATTTTCCGCCGTATCAGAGCCCAGTCTGATGGCGCACGACCTAGGGTTGGTCGTGTCGATTTACTTGAGGTTGCACGTAGCCATGTGCGCAGCCTAAGTAACAAGGTGCCCGAGTTGGGTCCACTTGTAGACATACTTGTTTTCACTGAAACGTGGTTGCCTCAGGATATCACGGACGGTGAAGTATGTTTACCTGGCAACGCACGGCTTAGAACTGATCTCTCCATTGCTCGTCAAGGCGGAGGCGTTGTACTATCTGTGAGCTTTAAATTAGATGTGTTGAGGGCCTACACAGTTCAGTCGTCGGATCAGACTGTTGAAGCCCACCGTCTGTTGTTTGTGCTTCCTCTACCCAGTTTACAGTTGCAGTGGTAGACATGAGTCCTGGAAGTTCCTCCAGAGGATATTCAACCTTATTCTCACTCAGTCTGCGAATAAGTGATTAAGTCAAGGGGATTTCAGCCTCCTGGAAGTCGCTTGGGCTGAGGTTTCTTGCCATTCAGCGTCAAGAACATTCGGTACAGAACTTTTTGAGCTGGCTTTTTAAATGCATTCGCACAACTTCGTAGACTTCCCCACTAGATATATGAACAACCCAGTACCAGCTACAATAGATCTGGTTTTCCCTAAGTCCCTCAACAGTAATTGACGTTTGTACGGTGCACCTCTAGGGTCCAGCGCTCACGAATGCATATGCTTTTAGTTTGCTATTTTAAGGTACCAACGGACCGCTGTTGAATTCTCATCGAATATTTAGCGGGCGGGCTTTAGTGCAATGCGAGCTGAGGCTTCAGTTTTGGACTGTGGGATCTTGATGGCCTGGGATAAACTTAAGGCATATCGTACAGAGGTTTCTACTTTTTATATTCCACACATAAGGAAAAGAAGGTTGCGCGCATCGCCTCCGTAGATAGATTCCACAGGCAATAGCTACTCAAGAAACGATCTAGGGGCTCGCGAACCTACCAAGCAGCTCCGTCAGGCACTACCAACGCCAGTTATCGGGAGATTATAAGTAATGTAAGCAACATCTCAGGACTGCTCGTTTCCAATATGAGAAGGGTTTAGCGGAATCGGTCGCAGCTAACATCAAAAATTTCTTTGCTTACTTTCAAAGATGCTAGGGAGCGAACATCTCTATACCAGCGTTATTGCGAGTAGACAGGACTGTGCGCAAACCGACTAGGATAAGGCTTGTATGCTTAGTGAACAGCATACTGTGGTCTTTGCTCAGGAGACCTCTTTATCACAGGTTGAACGCGTTACAAGAATTCCAGAAGATCCACGGTTAACTGAGTTTCACATTTATTTATTTATAGCGGAGACGCAGCTCTTCGAGCTGTTGTAAGATAGTAATTCCTCTAACGCTTTCCGTCCTGATTCAATCCATCCGAAGATTTTGCATAAATTTGCCGCTGAACTGCTTGGTCTTCACAAATGAGCATTTCAAAATCGCTTGACAGCCGCATCTTACCTTCGGAACGGAAGGAGGCAACCACTGTGCGACTTTTAAGAGCGGTGACAATAATCCTCCCGCGAACTGCCTGCCTGTCAGCTTGACAAGCGTAGTCGTCAAGTTGTTTAAAAAGCTGATAAGGGATTCGGTGGTGAAACACCTGAACCAATTTAACCCTGACAGTTTTGCGCGAAATGGATTCCGCAAGGAATTTTCGTATCAGACTACTCTAGTATTAGCTCGTAAAAACTAAGCCTAAGCGGTAGACAGTGGCCACGCTGCAAACGTGCTCTTCGTGGACTTTTCGAAAGTTTTGCCACTGTTGCTCATTTTAGACTCTCACTCAAATTGAGATCTAATGAGATATCTAGTCACGCCTTTAAATGGGTGTTGGATTTCCTGGAGGGACGAACAGTGTGTACGCGTGGGGCATATCCTTTCGCTTAGGCAAGCTGTCATTAGGGGCCTCCCGCAGGTCTCGGTTTAGGGGCCATTGTTGATCGCGATCTATGTAAACGAATTCCCCGTATGGCTAGGAGTGTCATCACTAATGTTTGCTGACGACCTTAACCTCTAGAAGTTTGTGGTTATTCCGGGGTGTCCTGGGGCAATTTAGTGTGCCTTGGTTAGGCTCTGGGAATGGCCTACCTTATGGTTGATTCCCATAAATCGACCAAGTGTTCTGTTCTCCGAATCGGAGCTGCTAATTCTCCCACCCGATATGTAGTCGGTGGTTATGAAATCCCTGTTGTTACTCAGAAGTTTGATTTTGGTGTCGTCCACTCATCAGCTTTTCATGCTGGCAACAATTGCTAGAAGGCTGTTTGTAGAGAGTTTCGTATGATGTGGTGTATCCGCCGCGCTTTAAGAGTCCTAACGGCCTGTATTTTTATTAAGCTATCCTCGGCATCCGTATATTGCATCCAGGCTTGTCTAGCATGTCTTCTCCGGGACAAAATGGACTTGGAGAGGGTGTTACGTGTGAGTACTAGATTAGTGCAAGGTCTGCTGGGACAGATGTATCCTGAAGGCTTGCTTAGTTTGTGGATGTATTCCATGCACTACCGAAGGATAAGAGAGGACCTGATTCTCACTTGCCGGAATTTGACAGATAAGATCGAACTTGTCTGGGCTATTTAGTCTCACTAACTTAGCATATCTCCGCGGTCCACCATTGAAGCTGCATTGCCCACAGTCTGATCGGATTAGGACGCAAACTCATCTGTCGCACTGAGTTATAGAGCGCTGGAATTTGCTTCCAGCTCATGTGATTATGGAACCTACGGTTAAGGTTTTGCGCGTCAGCTCGACGTATTTGAGTGGCAACCTCGAACCTTTGCGTTTTCCTAACTTATTCATCTTCAGTGCTCAGTTCTTTTTACAGGACTCAAATATTTTAGTATTTTACTTGTTTACCTCTCTCCACTTTCCCTTCTTACCATCTGATTTTGCTGTTTCCTCTTTCTTCATTCACGTAACCGGCCTAGCAGGTACTACTAGGGTAGGCTAAGTGGGCAATAAGTGGTTGAACAAGGTGTGTTGCAGTCTTTGTTTTAGGTCCATCTGTAGTCCAAAGCCCGTCAACTCCTGGTTAAACGATCCGCTGAAGAAGAACACTCACGGGATAATCCTATCCTTCCAGGCCTACTTGAAATTGAACTATCTTTTCGTGTCCAAACGTATTGGGGCTGTATATCATGCTTGGGTTGGGGTTGCATGGAGCATACTCCCTCACCGCAGTTGGGCTACACTTACTTACAGTCACACTAGATCTTCTTAATCTGGATGAAACGTATTACTGTTTGTTTGATTCGTTCAGTTCTGTTATTCTGCTGCACATTCCACGTTAATTTGGCGTGTAAACTTTCCTTAAACTCATGTGTTGGTTGTTTGATATCTCCAGTGTGCCTGCGCTTGATATGAATGTTGACAAGGTGCCTATCTGTCTAACACCCTCCACCACGATTATCGGCTCTAGGAGAGTGCTTACCTCTGCTGCGGTAAGGGGTACACAGTAATCTTGGTTGTGCTAGGCTCAAAGAGTGGTTCCATGCATCCAGGTGGGGCAGAATGCAGCCCAGCCACTGCCTTGTGTTCTTCTGGTATGCAAGAATAGCAAATTTGATAAACATATATGCTGCTGCTGTGCATGTTGTAGGGGGGGCGACTCCGTTGATAAAATGTGCTTCCTATCCACATGCCTCCCGGTCTTATTCCTTCGGGTTTACACCAGATATGGGGTGTGTGGTTGGAACAGTAAGTTGTGCAGCGGAAGCCACCCATGGTCCCTCTGTAGGCGCAGGCGTCTTGTGGTTGTCTCCATGGAGGTTGCAGTGGTAAGCAAATCCGGAACCGCATGCTGCCAACTATGTATCAAGGCTAATGTTCACAATGCTGAAAACGTGTTTGGCACGGCTGTAGATTCACTCATCCTAGATGAATACTGCTCACCCTGGAATGACTTTTAGAAGATGAACAGACGGCTCAAGTCCATCGAGTGTAGATCCCAAAATGACACGTAGCGAACTAAGTCGAAAATTGCCCACTCTGCACAATAAGGGATTGACCGCTTCGGTGCAAAAGCATCTTGGCATGGGTAGATGAGTCACACAGATGAGTCACACAGAAAATGAGTCCAGATAACAGAGTGTATAATCTATCGATCGTGTGCAGTTCCTCAGGCCAGATAACCAATGGTGCTTCGAGATTTCTCACAAAGATCAGGAACTAAGGTGAAGTTAACCCTCTTCACTCGTGACGGAACGAATCAGCTGATCATGGTAACTTATTACACTGGGTGTTTTCTAGTCTTATTCTGAGCAACCTGGAGTGGGGCAGTGGGCAGTATGCAAAAGGTGTTCGCCGATGTACCTCCGTGCAACCATGTCACTTCTCCCATGCGATTCCGAACGGATGACACACCTATTGTTTTGGACCTTGTGCCCTCCAACGAGGCACTTATGGTCGACACCATGACCATAGGTTCGCTACTTGATCGCAGCGATTATACGATGTTTCTCTTTCGTTACATCAGTTACTTGGAGTACATCAGTGAGACCAAAGTGGAATCTTATGTCGTTACACATTACGAAATCCTGTCCAACCTCGTTCAAGAAACCCACTGGTCCTTCCTGACCGAGAAGCCGCCCGATGTCGCCCGGATGTTGTTCGTCACCCAATGCACTGAGCTATTTGCAAAGACGTCAGAAAGCAAAGTACTTCACCCGAAACAAGTGAATGTCGTTCCTGAAGTGCAGCAGTATAAAATGAAAGGCATTAAGGGATTCAGCCTGATGCTTTTACAAAGTATGTCCAAGTAATCTGACTTGCGTGCTTACACAACTCAACAAAACCACTGCGTCAAGGTGATCCGCAGGTGATCCTGCACCAATATAACTCAGCGGCGAGATTCAGTACAAATCTCAAGTTGCTGTATAAACACGCAAACAAGCTGCGCAGAGTGCAGCGCGGGATCCCGATTTCACGTGCAACAGATGGTCTTGCGCAAACCGCACATGATGCAGCCAACATGTTTCGCTAACACTTCATCCATACTTTTCGCAGGGAACCATCATTTCACCCGCTATTAGCACAGATTCCTTCGCCACCAGGGTTAAAACACGTATCGTTCACGGCAGCTAATGTGATGAAAACGCTAATGTCATTGCGCGTGCACAGCTCACCTTACGTGGACGACATCAACCCAAAGGCATTGAAGACAGCGGCCATGATCATTGCAGAACCATTAACTCGGTTCTTTCAACGTTGTGTCGACGAAATGCAGGGTCCGACGATGTGGAAACATGGACTAGTCACTCCTATTTAAAAACTGGTAACCGTTTGGAGCCCTCAAATTACCGTGTAATCACACACCTCCCAGTTTTATCTAACCTAATGGAACGTATAATTGCAGAGGCACTTACGTGATATCTTGAAAGCAACAACTTCCTAGTGTCACAACAACGGGGATCCCGCCGAAACTGATCCTGAACTACAAACTTGCTGCTAGACAGAGCAAGCAGAACTGAGTCAGCCGATGCCAGAGTGGGAGTCGATGTTATCCACCTGGACTCCTCCAAAGCATTCGATTGTTTAGACCATTGCATTCTCCTTCACAAGCTTCGAAACTATGGAATCGGTGACCCTGTAATCAGTTGGATCGTCAACTTTCTCGCTCAAAGTCGGCTGAATGTGAGAGTCGGTAACTCCATTTCCGACCCAATTGACGTCCATTGTGGCGCGCAACAACGATTGGTATTGGGGTCACGTGTATTCCTAATATCCATTAACGATTTTGCCAGTGTATTGCAATCGAATTTCTTACTATTTACAAACGATGTCAACATTTGCCATGATATCAAGACGTCGGATGATCGCATTGCATTGCAGAGCCGTCTCGACAGAGCTTATGCGTAGTCATCCGATAACGGGCTCCAGTTCCAAATGACCAAGTACAAAGTCGTAAGCATACGCCATCAGCTAATCTATGAATGTCGACTTGGGGACCAGCAGTTACAACGTTCTTCATAAGAAAACGACCTCGGGGTGATCGTGCGGTACGATCTTGGTTGCTGGAGGCAGGCTGAAACGGCATCAAAAAGAGCCAGTCAATAACTTGGACTCTTACGGAGGGCTTTCGGCAATTTTGAGCCCTCAAGCTTTCCGCAAATGTTGAACAGTTGCGTGAAGCCTCTGGTGGAATATGCGATCCAAGCCTGGCGTCGCTGGCTTAAGCGCGACGTTGATGCACTTGAAGCTGCGCAAAGTAGAGCGACCAAACTCGTTACAGGATTGTTTCTTCACTCCTACCAAAGCAGCCTGCAGTCCCTGAGGTTGTAGAGTGTTGAATAACGACGTCAGCTAGGAGACCCAATCACGCTTTACTTAATACTGACGAACCCAACTCACCCATGTCGCAATCGGTTGCAGCTGAGCCAATATACCAAGCTGAGAGGTCATCAGCATAAACCGGATACGCACTAAAGTCGGCTTGCTTATTGACAAAACCTTTTCTCCCTCCGTGTGTTCCGTTCCTCTTTGTCATACCCCATTCTTTTCCCATCCTCCAAGCTTTATGCACAGGTATGCACTTAATCTACTAGTAACGGCATATGCTTGCTTGATTCTGCACTGAACCGTTCTGTAAGCAAACATGTACCCAGTTTTATGGCAACAATGATACATGCTATCACATTTTCCACAATCTATCCTCTATCCTGTTGAAAGCTAATTATTTTTGTATTTCCAATACGTCTCCTTTGCCCGTTTTCCTGAGATGTTCATACACTCTGTTTGACGCCTGCCGATCCGGAGAATGGCCCGGCTGGTCCAAACCCAACTATTCTGGCCCTTACTCACATTGGCACACGGTTCGCTCAGCTGGAAATGGATTGAAGATTATGCAATGATTAGCACTACTTAACTTTCCGGCAGACTATTCGCCAACCGGGACAGTTGCCCTCTCCAGGAACCTCATATCATCACAATTACAGTTTTACATGCCATATATATGGACATTTGAAGGACAGGTACTTCGGTCCATTGGGAAGTGACGTGTGAGTGAGCCAATCTGCAACATCAGGAGAGGTACTGTGAGCCCATTGGCAATACGTCGCGCACCAAGCAGAAATCATGTGTTAAAATTTGCGCACCTAATCATCAGCCCTCGGTAGCTCAGGTGGTAGAGCAGCGGACCGGAAATTCGTGGACCGGGTTCGACTCCCCGTCGAGGCATATTATTGTGCGTGAATTCTAATCGTGACTTCTACTTTCTACAAACTTTACCCTACTCACAAACTTCCAACATTAATATATATATATGCTATATATAGAAGAATATCTCAATGGTTTTCTGGAACAACATTGCTTACCTCAGAAATTCACAGGCACCGACCTTACCGGTTTTATACTACCAATTCCATTTCTTTCCGCCATGCTCAGAAAGATTTCATTTCTTTACAACCATTAGTACACTGTGATTTGTTACCCAGAAACAATTAGACCAAATTAGTACACTTCACATATGCGCGTTTGTCAGGTTAGTAAAACCTTACCTAACACTGAGTTTGTCAAGATATTTGTCTTGATTTTTCCGCGCACCAGCCCCATCTAAATTTTTGATACCATGAGTATACAACCATTGTACATATGTGCAATTTAGGCCCGTCTTCATTTTTACATTTTTCAATAATTCACCTGAGCCATTCCTATAGGATTATACCTGTTGTGCACAGCTGATCATGCCTTCACAAGTATGAGAGAACAAACCATTTATTTATCTACTTATTTATGGTGGGCAACAGGTCGACGGGTTACAAGCTGGCAGCTCGATTAGCCTACAGCCCCTACACCACTGTCTCTGACAATAGGAGGGCACTTTCTGGTGCTCAGCGGTTCGCTACCGCCGGCCTCAAGCCAGGCAACCCCCAGTAAAATGGGTGCTAACCCGCCAACTCACACCTGAAGCTGGCCGTGGTCGCACGTGCTAACATAATATCGCCTTAAGCAGATCCCACTGGGCATCTGCAGTCACACTCCCAGATAGACTTGCTCCTCACTGCTTTGTGAGTCAGGCTACTGAGCCGACGGATCCGGGTGGAGTCCCTTAAGCAAACTCCCAAATCCCCCACTGCCTTGTTGGTCTGACCGTTGAGTCAAACGTTGGTAGTATGGTACCTCTAACAAAACGCCTTTCTCGGAATAGCCAGAGAGTATCATTTGCCCTCTAGGCCAGGTCGACAATACTCGGTGGTGCCTCCGACCCTTTTGATAGCTACTCCTATAAGGTTGGTCAATGGTTAGAGGTCAGACAAACTGTGCTTCCTGGTCCTCCAGGTTAGAGTTTGAAATGGGATGGCGCCCGTTTCGGTAAAACCGCATCAGTGCCACATCCTCTGCCTTGCGGACAGGCTTCTGAGCCAAAGGCTTTGGTTTAGGAACTTATTCGTCATCCTGTTTAGGTCTGGGTGCCCTAGCAGTATCTCAGCCCACATACAAGCATGACGACTTCAACAAACTCTAACTACATTCTGCATCAGCCGCCGAGCGGATTATCAAGGATCATTTTATCTGATGCATACAGCAAGGCGGATAAGCGAAAAGATACTACTGTTGGCGCCTCCCTTCTTTGCTACCTGATTTTCTTACTACCATCCTGATCCCCAATACTACACTTCCTTCTATAATTCCCAGCTTAATTGACAGCAGACACAATGCCACTAAATTAGAACTATCTGCAGCCACCTTCGCCCGTCTTGTCCTCTCGTTATTAGTAGCACGTATCCGGAGGCACCGAAACAGCACTCACGTGTAAACTTGGGGTAGGCATCATTCAAATCTCCCAGGCAGAGTCGTAGTTGGTAGCTTGGATTCCGGTGACGAGCCGTTTGTGTGCAGCTGGTCTGACAACATATACCAAACTTGATTCACGAAGTAGTAGGGAACCATGGCTTTTGGTGATTTCCACGGATACTCACACGGAATGCAGTTCTACACCGGCCAAGGACACATTCTATCATGAACTGAACGCGCCACTCCGAATTCATACTAGTTCCGACGTCGCAATACGTGCAGGGGATATAAACACACAAGTAGGGCGTCTGAGTTTTCAGAAGCTCAGCTTGGTCGTAATTTGGGGCTTAACTCCGAACGGACTGACAACGGCGAACGTCTGCTGCAACAATGTGCGCAGCACCAGTTGTTTTTAGTGCCAGTGCTTTTACACACAGTTTGCACCGAAGTGACACTTAGCGTCCTCCTGTACCTGGCCAGTGATGGACCCAAATAGATCACATTGCCATAAGTTACAGATGGCGTAGTTCCACCCTCGATTTTCGCTCGTACTTTAATACCAGCGTCTACTCTGATCAAGCCTTGGCACGCTGTCACTTTTCCATGCACTTAAGCGAGATGCGCACCAAGCCACTCCTCCGTTTAGCAACTGAGACATTGTCTCAGCCCTCGGTCATGCAGGCCGATGAAGACGCACTGCGTATAGAACTTCCGCTGTCTTGTTCTAAGGACTCTGAGCTTCAGTGAAAAATACCTCGGCCACCATGCACGACGCAGAAGCATCTGCTTGTGACACTGTCGATGGTAACCGCACCACCTGCTCGAAATCCGGATTGGTGAACCTGTTGGAATCTAGAAGAAAACTTCCTACTGGCTCTGAGCACAATGTGCCCAGACGGGTTATTAGGTGCGAAATAAAGCGGGGCTTACATGCTGAAAAGGAAGCCTGGTGGACCGGTAGGGCTCAAGAAATGGAGGATGCAGGAGCAGTAGGCAATTACCGCAACCTCTTTCTGCTGATCCGTACCACTGGTCTTAGGAAACTAGGCGTCAGTGAGACGATCAGCGACAACGCAGGTGCACTGATACACAATAAGGAGCGCCGTATGGCTCGTTGGGCGGAACACGTTTAACATCCGTTCAGCTGGCCTCCTGCTAATGGACCTCTCCCTACTTGGCTGATGCAGGGCGAGCCATGGACGGTTAGTTTAGAGCCTCCGTCGGAGGCCGAGGTCCGTAACGCGAACACAACCCTCAATCGTTTTCGCGTCGCTGGTCGGATTCCGTACCACCTGTACTATTTAAGGTTGTAAGTGAGGTCCTCTGCAAAGCACTGTTCTCCCTATTACAACATATATGAAAGGAGAGTGTCCCGGCTAACTGGAGTGCATTGGTTATAGTAGCAATATACAAGAAAGGCAGTCGAACAGACTTTTCTTATCACCTGGGTACTAGCCTAACCACAGTTGTGATAACGTTAATGGACTCCATTCTCGTTTGTCGCCTCATTGGAGAACAGGAATCTCGGATTATGGAACAGCAGGCAGCTTTCCACCCAGGATATGGCTGTAAAGACCATACATTCACCCTGCGACAGGTGTACAGTAGCGCCACGCATACCTCAGACCAAAAATGGCCATGTTACTCGACTCCAACAGTACGTTCGA
>CALYDF020000866.1:0-20863 GCA_944474145.2 Dicrocoelium dendriticum | reverse complement strand
ACATTGGTACACACATTATAGAGACCTCCACAGAAATCAGTATAAATATGAGCCACGCGTAGGACCGCAGACCTTCTGAGAGTGCAATAAATGCCTATCGAAGAAAAGAGGCGTAATCCATGCCATGTTAGAGTTAGCTAAGGTATCAACAAAACATCAAGAACGAGGGACTGAAGGTAAACAGTTGTTTTCGATGAATTCGTCGTCAGACCTTTACAATCATATGGGTACAAGAGCAATGCTCGTAACAGTGGTTTCGATCAGCTCAAATGAAATTAGCTCATGTGCTAACCAGCAATAAACATAACCGATAAGCACAAACTAGGGCAACGATGTAGTAGAACGATTGCTCCTCGATTGCGCCTCCCCGATTGCTCCGAATCGTCCATTTTATCTGGCCAGGGTAGCTTAAGAGTTTTGATCAGTTTCCTTTGTGGACACAAAAGCGGTTGATACAACCGAATACTGATCGCCTCGGTTGTAGCGTGGATGCGGAGGCGCAGGCCTTTCGACAGATTACCAAAAACTTGCAAGAGCTTCGGAATAGCGGATACATCTCAACTACCCTTTATGATAGCCTTAAGCCAAGTGGCACGAATGTTCCGAGGCTTTACGGGTTACCCAAAATTCATAAGACGGATGTCCTACTTCGCCCAATTTTATCAATGGTTAATTCGCCCTACTAGTCTGTTGCCCAATGGCTTGTGGAAATTCTTGAGCCAATGAGACAGCGACTTACACAATACAGCGTGACACTTTTCATTCCATCGAAAGCGTCAGGGACCGCAACATCGGTAAGAAAATAATGTTTTCCTTGAATGTTGTCTCGCTTTTCACCGACGTCCCACTTCTCGAAACAGTTGATTACATTTGCACCTACATCAAGGAAACACAAACTACGATAGACACATCAGTGCGTGATTTGAAAAGCCTCCTTTTGCGTTGCACCTGGAACGTACAGTTCCTATTCAATGACACTAACTACCGTCAGAAAGATAGTGTAGCCATGGGATCGCCATTAGACTCGCTGTTGGCTGATGTCTTCATGGCGAAATTATAAAATACCAAACTACATGCGGAAATCACCACGTTTGATTGTTACCCTCGCAAGATGGATGACGTATTTGTTGTGGCCGATCAGTCCACTGACCTCGACGCTGTTATTGAGCGCTTTAATCAGGCCCACGCTGCGTTGCAGTTTACCTGCGAGAAGGAAGCGAACAACCGGTTGCCGTTCCTTGATGTATTTTTAATTCGTAGAGTAGATGGCTCGATCCAACGGCAAGTCTACAGGAAGGAAACCTGGATTGGCCGGTATACGAACTTCCGCAGTTTTGTTCCTTTGCGATACAAGCGAAACCTAATTCGCTGTCTAACCACAAGGGCCCGCAGGATTTGTTCTGAAGACACGTTGGATACTGAGTTGGGGTTCATTCAAAATGTGCTACGCGAAAACGGGTATCCTGATCGATTCATTCTTATGAACCTGCAAGACAAACCCAACCCGGTGCAAGTTTCAACAGCTGAAAAGAAAGAACTATTTATAAGATTACCTTTCATAGGGTATGCAGCTGCCAAACGAAAGGCCAGAAGGTTTTCAACAACCGTTAAGGCAACTTTCCTAGCTGCTAAGCTCAAGTGCACTTTCTCAACAGAAACCTTCATTTGTATTCGCAACAAAGACAAGTTGCCGATGCTGACCGCTTCTATGGTCATTGATCAGTTCGAGTGCGCCTGTAATGCTACTTACATCGGTCGAACGGCGTGGCACTTGTCAAAGCGCCATAATGAGCACCTTCCACGCTGGTTACGTCGAGGTGGTACCGGGGCTATAACTAGCTCTGTTATGGCTCATCTGGTTGATAGTGGGCATGAAGTCTACCCAATCCGCGCCTTCCGAATACTGTACAAGCTTCCGCCACTCCGGTCGAAAAGCCCGCGCCTCCTCAGCCTCGCTACAGCCGAGACGATCAGTATTCGGTTGTATCAACCGCTTTGTGTTCACAAAAGAAACTGATCGAACTTGTTAATCTACCCTGGCCAGACAAACTAGAGGATTCAGAGGCGAGGAGCAATCATTCTACTACATCGTTGCCCTAGTATGCGCTTATCGTTTATGTTTATTGCTTGGTTATGCCCCTGCTTGGCACCTTATCTAATTTCATTTGATCTGATGGAAACCACGGTTAAGCGCATTTCTCTTGTACCCATCTGATTGTAAAGGTCTGACGATGAATTTATCGAAAACAACTGATTACCTTCAGTCCGTTGTTCTTGATGATTAAAGGGGGATTTTTCATTTGCTGATTTCAACAAAACGATGAGTACTTCGGTTTGCCCACAATGAGATGGGCAAGGGTAATCGCCTCGTGAACAAGCAGGATTCTAGTCGCACGATGGGCATATTTTCATACTGGTCTAGTTGGAATTGCAGATGATTCACACATTTTGAAGATGAAGAGTTTCAGAACTACTTCCTCCTACATTATAGCTTCGAAACTCCTTCGGATGCGGTCCCATTTATCATACTAGCTGGTTTGCTTCAGATCAAACCGTGGCCTGAATGTTTCAATCCAGGCACACTGCGCGTACTCTTAGTACTGATAAATCACTTTAGTATATATGCATAAATTGTTCGTCGCATGTACTCAAACATTCCCCATGATAAGTTTCCACTGTCGTGTATTACGAGAAGCCGCTGTTCTAAGGGTCAACCCTGTGCTCTGCATAGTTCGTAACATGCCCAGCAACCAAGACTGCGCCACGATATGCCGTAGTTAGGCTAGCAGTCATAAGCAACTGCCACCCTCAGCTATGGCCTTGTGGCTCAGTCCGAACGTGTTAAGAGATGTTTGGTTTGGTTCCGGCTGGAGTCAGGAGTTGACCAACACTATGTATCAGTGGACGAAAACGTTTTCCTGGGCATTTTTGGATGTATGGTAATCTGTTTACTGGAAGCTGACCGCAATCAGTCTTGTATAATGATCGATATTTCACAGTTTAAACAACAACCACAAAACACTAGTTTTTACATGCATAGACTACCTCGTTCCTTGTTAGAAAGAATAAGAATTAATCAGGTAATTCCAGAGCATTTGTTGCATTTAAACTAAGTCAGGCGGCAACTATGCATTCCAAGGGCATTGGACAACATTTCCCTTGAAGCGTGGTTTGATGAGTCATTTGCCTTTACTCTCGAGGCGACGGCGTAAGTCCGGGAGCTGTTTGGGACGACGACCAAGCTATTAGTTACGTTATTGCGCGACAAGGTCTCATGTGCCTTATACGTTACTGACATTCATAATGTCCCAATGTCTATTGAAGCCAATCCCTAGCCCCTGTGACCCAGCGCCCATAGCAGCTGCCTCACATTAAATTGATAATTGATTTGAGACCTGTAAGATTCATGGAAATAATCGTTACTGAAGAGTCCCAGTGAAGTTAATTCCTTAAGCGCTCTGCAGATCCTTGCTGACTGATTGAGCGTACTTGTACAGAATCTTTTGAAAATGGAAGTAAATAGAAAGGCAGTTTTTTCATCAACATGAGAGACACTATTAGGTGCTTGGCCCGATCGGATTCCACAAACAGATCGAGCCTCGAATGGTAGACCGTATTAATTAGTTGTGAAAAGTTTCCCTTTCATGCTGCTACAAAAAGTGCCATTCAGGAGGATAATAAATTTCTCAATGACTTCCACCTATTTTATCAGGACATCATTAATGCAGTACTCTTGCAAGTTTCTGAACTCCTTCACGAACTGCCATGCGAATGGAACGTGCAGTTAAACGAACATGTCCTATCGGATCGATGTCCCGTCCAATGGAAGAGAACGAATGACGAGAACAACGACACCAGTTTGACCGCACGGACACTATCATCAGTAAAAATTGTCCATTTCAACAACCCCCATAAACCGGATTCGTTGCTTTCCAGCTGGCTACTTCAAAATAAATATAATGCTCCCAGTGAGTCTGATGAACCATCGATTCTAGTGAAGTTGCAATTAGGCCATTCCAAATCAATCTACCGTAGAGAGTTTTCCGCCCAAGTAAGTGGCATCATTGACTCAGGACGTCCTAAGTCATTTGCAGCGGACCATAACATTAGGCAAGAATGTGCATTTTGTAGGCGCCATGATTAGCGACACATCCATAGGTTTTTCTACTTATGATCCGTATGAAAAAGAATAGGCACTTTTGCTCGATGCATTGGAGGAGTTCTGGTGTATGAAAGGCTCTGCATGGCGGATACAGAGCATTACGGATTCATAAATAGTCACAAAATTGCTGTTGCTGTTTTCGCCACTGAATAGTGCTGTTCATTGTGGCAGAGCGGAGGAGTAAACTGTGTTGTATAGGGTGCCTGTTAAGTCGGTGGAAGGCGCGCAGGTGGCATTACGTCTGTGAAGGTTGGGTACGTATTATTTGTGCAGCGGCCCAGAGGCGATATAAGGCGATTAGCGGACACCACTCACAAGATACCGTGGCAGGAGACAGGGAGTTGTCAGTCGTCTGCTGCATTCTGCTGTCGGTGCACGGTTGCGGCGCAAAGTGGGAAAACCTATGGTCAATGGCGTGTACTCAAGTGGTTCACGCGCCCACGGAAGGTTGGTGGGCGAGCACGATTTCAAATAACTGGATGTTGCATGCGGGGCATCAATTGCAGATGAACGTAAGTACCATTTAAACATATAACAGGCATTCACGGAATTTCCAATTGCGAAGGAAGGATGACAGGCCAATAGATGTTATGCCGACATTCCGCAGCGCTGCGCTAATTACTTGTTCATTGACTTATTCATCTATTTAGGTTACTGCAGAAGCTACAACGGTTTGTGCGCTCCCGAGAAAGTTTGTCGTTTAGCAGAAATACGATTTTCCACTGGGCATGCATGCACTCCTCCATGTTGCTTTTGAGGTTGACACAGCGCGGTCAAATCATTAGTGCTAAAGAGGCACCGACAAACCAGTTGATTTTCTATCATTTGCTAGCGGGAGTAATACTGTTCCTTTCCACGAATGTGGCGTGTCTATCGAATTGCACGGCAAATCCTGCATATGGTTGGCGGCATCCGGTTTCGGATTTGCCTGTCACTGTGGCCACCCCCAGGACATCTGCGCCTACAGAGGGACTATGGATGGCTTGCGCTGCACCACCCACAGCTCCATGCACACACCCCATATCCAGTGTAAACCCGAAGGAATAAGACCGGAAGGCATGTGGATAGTAGTCACGTTTCATCAACGTAGCCGGCCCACACTCCTTCACAGGCAAACACAAGCACGCTGTATTTGAGGAATCAAGCGCACACAAGGCGGTGTCTGGACCGTAGTCCGCTCCACACTGAGTGCATGGAACCACTCTTTGATCCTAACACGGCCACAAGGACCGTGCACCACGTCTCCTCCAGCAACGACCAACTGTCTCCTGGAGCCAGTATGGACGAGGTAGTGGGTAATAGACAGGTAGGCACCTTGTCAACATGCGCATCAAGCGCAGCCACACCGGGGATATCAAGTAACAGCCAATCACTTGAAACGACAAGATGAAATAAAATAAATAGGATAATGCATACAAATACGGAGACATAGCTTTACACTATATGAGCGCATAAAAATGATTACGAAGGACTCTGCGATAAGTTGAATAGGTCAGAAAACATATTTTAAGAAAATGCCACGAACGCGAAAATGTTATCGAAATTCACTACAATTAGGTTCAGCAACGTGTGCAAGTTTATAGAAGCTAGTACAGGTAGACAATAATATGAGAAAGAAAATCATTAGGACAAAATTGAAAACCCACCACCTGAAATAAAAGGACTTAGCATGCACGCACACGGTTAGTAAATAGAATGCAGCGTACCTACAAACGCTGCGCCGGTTCTGTCTACGTTCTCTGCAGGACCGTCGTCGCTTCGGTAGTGGTCCTGAGTGGCCTCGCGCACGTCTAACTAGGCCTGTCTAACTCAGGCACTCGCGACCGCATGTGTTACAGCACCATGCGCTCGATGTCGATGGAGTACAACCCATCGACGCTTGCCGCCTCCGCACTTGCCGCTTCCTCTCTGCATACATGAGGACTTTCTCCTGCACTTCGGCAACTGCCTTCGTGAGCAGCTCGCGTCATGCACGCCGATCAACCGCTTTCGATTCCCATGACCTGCAATCAAGATTAGAACGTGAAAGGCTCACTTTGATCATGTCCTGGTAACGTAACTTTGATTTCCCCACATGCCGCTTCCCAATACTCAGCTGGCCATATAATAATTGTTTGGGTATCCGCGTCGAATCCATACGGCTCACATGACCGAGTCACCTCAGGTATCTCAGCAAGATTATGCAGTCCACTGCACACATTCCACTTCGACGCAACACTTCCGTGTCCGGAACTCTGTCGCCCCATCCGATGCGCATAATCCGCCGCAAACAATGCTGTTGGAACTGCTCGAGATATCGCACATCTCGCCGGTACGTCGTCCACGTTTCACTGCCGTATAGAATAACGAACAGCACCATGGATTTGTACACTATCAGCTTCTTACCAATGATAAGCTGATAGTTATTCCACAGTCGGTATTCTAGCCTCCCAAATGCCGCCGTTGCCTTCGAGACGCGGATATGCAGCTCATTGTTTAGCTGCTGTTCGGTCAATCGACATCACACTCCAAAGGTAGCAGAAACGGCAGATGATTTCCAATACTCCAGCACCAATGCTGATTCGCGCAATATTGAAGATTGCACCTAAGGTGAAGGCAGGAAGAGACAGACAGTTTCGCTTGTGTTGCTGATGAGCCCGGATTTAATCGCTTTTGAAGCCAGAACACTAGTCATGTACTGCCACTCTTCCGCGCTGTGTGCAAACAACGCACAATCGTCAGCAAACAGCAACATACGGATAGTTGTCTCACAGACTAGAGTTTTCACGCCAAAACGAAGTATGTTCATCAACCCACCATCAATACGGTGCTCCACACGAACACCGTAAGCACAAGCGGCATCAAAAGCACAAGACATCATGACATGAACATATAAATTAAACAGAGCAGGAGCTAAGACACAGCCTTGCTTCACACCACTGACAACTGCAAAGTCATCCAAGGTTTCTCCACTCAGCTGCACCCTCGCTCGCATACCACTGTACAGACATTCAATTAAACTTACAAACTTACGCGGGCAACCAAATTTACCCAACACCAGCAACAATGCCTCACGGTTCACTGTATCAAATGCCTTGGTGAAATCAACAAAAAGCGAGTACAACGGCTGGTGTCGTTCTCTGCACTTCTCCGCAACTGACGAGTCGCAAACACCATAGCTATGGTGCTGCGACCCGAACGGAATCCACACTGCTCTTCCGCCACGTTAGGTTCCACAACCTGATTGACGAGGCGGTTGAGCAGGATTTGGGCAATCACCTTGCCCACACACCTCAGCAATTGGATGCTGCATATACATGCATTTATATCCTCAGGGAAAGATTTCGCTGCTATTCCCGTGCCACACGTATGGCACATTGTATCCAACTGCTGCCATCTCAGCAGTGCTGTGAATATTTCCCAGTTAAGTATGCGATATGGCCAGTTGGACGTAAGGCAACAATAGACCTTACTCACTGCATTAGTTGACATTACGTTTAAGGGCACCACATTTGGATCACCAACCGGCTACCTATCCCTGATATTAACTTTATGCAGTATTCGTAGGGTATCGCATTGACAGCGCGCAGGTAACGAGCATCCGTAAGTGCTGGAAGACAAAGAACTGTAGGCAGGATCAGTTATTGAGGAATTCAGATGCGACCAGAGTACAGAAAGTAGAAATCAATTAGGCACTGAATTCACACACACAGTAGTTGCATGTCAGTCTCCTGAGTCAGTAGTGCGGCTTGGGGACGAACACGAACCCATTAGCACTCGGACTATCTCAGCACTCAGAGAGTCACATGTTGCAGGGATCCACCGCTAACGATCGAACCAAGTGCCGCAGCTCAGGCTCGGTACGCATCTGTCCTGACGTCCAGCCAGCCCTTTCACGTACTCGCTGCAGCTGCGCGATGACCTTGAGTGTCTGGTTCTCAAGTCCTCGGCGCAGCAACCGCCCGCCTATGCCACATCACGTGCGTTGGTGGATACGTTGCGTACCATGCTGGCCTACTTGGGGAAGACAGTCAGGCCTGGTTTAGACGGTTGCAGCCTTCAAGCGTTGGATCGTTCCGTTTGTCATTCTCGTCCGTGGCTGCCTGCTTATGTTGTCCTCTGAGTGCAGTGAAACAGATTTCGTCCACAACTGCTGTCACCCACAGGTATGCTACTATGCGATCCGAGCTAAGTTAGGAATCATAGTGTACTAGACTGAGACTGACCGGAGTAGTTCTGAACGGGGCACAATGATTTCAATCTTCCAGGCAACTGGCAGACACAGCTCCAGGACAGCTGTTCTGCTACGATTTCGGAGACTGCGCATACAACGTCAGTCGTGATTGCACAATCCTAATTTCAAACACAACCATGTGCAACGTATTTATAATTTTGAGACAATTACGAGTTCCTTCCCAAAACAAGATGCATGGTACAAGATTTTTAGCTAGATTAGTCCCGGTATCCTTAATTGGTTTAAATATCATGGCAAGTTGCTTTTCCGCTTTTACTGCTACACCAATTAGGTTTCCGTTATCTGAGGTGCTGTTTTTGGCTCTTTTGGTGTGCTGCTTGCCATGCAATTTTGCTCTGTCAAATCGTTCCGAGATCACACTCGTTTCACTTGGCGCACCTTCGACAATACAAACTGCACCCTGTTTGGCATTCAGTGTCTACCTCTCCTGTTGCCTATCTCGTCGGTCTGTTGAAAGGGAGAGAGTGATTGCCAGTCTCGACTAGGACTGCTAGTATTTCGACCACCGTCCGCTGAACTACACAACGAACAACTGGCCAGTGTCAAAAGAGCAAGAAAGAACAACATTTCGACAGGATAATCTAAAATTAGCTATTTCGCGTGTTTTTGTCAGCCGTTTACATACACTTAGCTGATTGGATAGAGTGCATAGAGAGATAATCAGGATGCAGTATACACCACGTGCATTCATATAGCCGCTACATGATTGACACCTTCGTCGTTGTACACACTGCCGAGCAAGCAGAACAACTAATGTTGGCTCTAAGTAACTGTTACCCCGCAATCGAATTTACAGTTGAGAACGGATCTTACAACCTCTTCTAAGTTTAAGTGTTCGCGTAAAAGAAACCTAAATAGTACACTACCCTAAGTTTAACATTTAGTGTCCCGTGAATTACAAACGAGTTCTAGTTCATATCATCTTTGCGTTAGCTCGCCAGCTATGCTCTGAGGAAGCGATTGCATGTGAGCTGCAACGCGCCTCCTCTACAGTACGCGAAAATGGACGTCCGGAGAAGTTCCTAGCAAAGCACTCAAACAGGAACGCGAAAACCGGGAACGAACGGGTGCCAGACGTCCCTAAGAAAAAAGTGTTCATAACGATGCCATTCAAGGGAGACTAAAATGACAGGAGATTCAGATATCGCCTCCGTCAATCGATAACATAGGTAGTACGCTGCTGAGCATGTGGTTTGGCACTACCTTAAGAAGTAGCTGTTTAAATTCACCCTGAACACGCCAAACACTTGCGCTTCACCATAGGCGCTGCTTGCGTATTGTGCTGTTGCAAGCACTGTAAATGCGTTGTAAGCATGCTTTGTGGAGCCAATGTCTTCGTCCAACGATGCTTCGGGATCTCGCGGCTTTATGCTGACAATATGTATCGGCGTTGTTAATTGTATTCCATTAGGGACAACTAGGCTCGGCTCCGCCAGACTTCCCTTTGAACGAGCGTTTGGTTTATCACAACGTGCAGTGCTTGGACGGTGGTCCTTTTAGCAATACGACCTTGAACCGAAGGAGCACGGGACAACTGTGGTGCTAGCCATGTGAGCGTACGAAGTCACTTTTATTCTTCTTTGCTTCAGCTCATCCGGAATGCAACGTAAATGAGCAGGCACTGGGGTACAGGATCAGCAGGCTTATCGGAGCACATTTTCCATGTCTTTGGTTCCACAGTTGTTGCAAACGGATACAGTGACATTACGAGACCAGTTGCTGAAACGCGCTCGTGTGGCTGATATCATGGAGTTGTGCCAGGAGATAATTCAGTAGATATTTTATTATATTTATATATGTATATGAATGGAACCGCGGCCATTCAAACTCCCTACATACGCGGCAGATGCCAACTATATGCACCCGTTATTTCTGCAATTTCTTCACATGACCAGATAAGCTCAGCACCAAGTCAACCGCAATATATCCTTGATACATCAAACCCCTTCTTTCACAAGGTATACCGGCGATCGCGGACGACACACTACCCCTACCCGCAAGGTTATTAGCAATAGGCTCGTTCCCAATGCTCCCTCACATATTTACCGCTCACATAATCCGCGATTACAATGACTCACACAACAGTGACGCGAACACTGATTCCACCATTTATGGTCTGTTTTCATTACTTTGCTTAACGCCAGAGGGACCATCAACAAACAATATTTCCTAAGCATGCTTGCACATTTAAACGAGCTGCAAATAATCCTCGTTACCGAAACCTGGTACCCCGCTGATATATTAAACTGTAATCCAAGTACCCCTTTAGCACATTTTTCCTAAAGATCGCTGTAAAACAAAAAGTGGAGGATGCTTCATGTAACTCACTCACAAACTGTATGGCTGAACAGTTTGAACATACACCACTGGCAAATGTCCCTGATTCTCTCTGGTTCTCCGTCTCCGGAGCCTCGGTTTACTCGCATCTATCCGCAACCTGCCAAATTCATCAATCATGAATGTTGTCCGTATCATCTGAGCCTTCGATTTTGCATCGGAACTGATACACAAACAACGGATAATTGTAGGTGATTTCAACATACCGAAAATACACTGATCTTCCCAGAGCTTCTTGTCTATACACAGAGCCTTCATTTATTCAGTCAGAGTTGGTTAGGCACTGTGGGTTACTATACAAAGTAGGTTGACGAACACATTGTACATGATGTTTACATTGGGTATGGCCAACTTACAGAGAGACGTTACAGAGAACATCCCTGGTAGCGACGGCAACCTGATACTCTTAACATTCACCGTTGAAATGACCACCAGACAAGTACTTCCTTCCTACTACACCAGCCGCAGTATTAACTTGGAACCATACCGTCAAATAATCCGGTCCTGCGATTGAAATGCCTTCTTTCTCTCCAACAATACATGCACAGCCTTGGAGCACTTCTATCATTAGGTTCAGCAAACCATAACGCTCGTTGCTACACACGTAAAACGAATCAGTGAGGTTTAAAAAGCTTCAGCCGAACGTGCGATGAGTCAGAAATCCAGCAAACCGATCGCGTGCTAAAATAGGATAGGATATTGTACAATGATTCCACGGATGCACCGACTTATCTCTGAAATCAAGCAATTACAACTGATGGGGTGAACACATGAAGATCAAGCAACCCTACGAATGACATGTAAAGCAAAAGCACTGTCAGATTTCGCCGTCAAAGAACCAACAAACGCTTTTCATTGATCACTGAACTGGTGGACGACATCCAGGCGCCATCCGTGAAGCATTTAGCTCGTTCTTCTCCACTTACATGAATCTTGACACTTACGCTATAATTACACTAAGGCTCCATCTAAAGTGCTAGAGCTCTCCGCAATATCCATCAAGCAACATATTCTAGTCAACCGTGCTCAATTCTGGAAGCTGATGGCATCCTCCCATCCACCATGAAACTGGGAGGGCCTGATATGTCACTGCTCCTTTTGTATATGTTTGCCGTTTCACTGAGATCCAAGTACTTTGTGGCGCAATGAGAAACTTCCCTTATCATTCGTCGCCACAAGAGCTGCGCAAAACAGGATATTGACAATTATAGGCTCAGACATAACACTCCTATAATAGCCGGATTATTCGTGAAATTGGTAAAATGTGTGCATAATTTCATCAACTCACTGGAGCTGATATACAAGTCTTAAAATGGTTTCCTTGATTAACGATCGTACACATCCTGGTAGCTGCATTACCTGAACTACATACCAGACGCCATTGGCTCAAAATATGCAATATTAATTCTATGCTTGAACTTGCAGAAAACCTTCGATCGGGTGGTAATATTTTGGTGATGCTCAGCCCAACACGACCGCGGTTTCGTCCTGGTTCGCTTGTGGCAACCCAACTACACAGCGGATTCTCTAACTCCAACTTCGATCGGGTGCCTCACAAACGGTTACCGATTCAGCTAGATTTATTTGGAGTTCGGAACACATTAACGGGTTGGCTATCATTATACATGAACGGTCCTGCTAAAATAGTCACCTTAGGCGAATATTGCTCTTCCCTGCGTCCAATTACCATCGGGGTAAAACAAGGATGTGCGCCCTGTAGATTAAGTTCCCTTCTTTGTGTCAATGGTAGCAGTTTGGTTGACAAACATGGCGTGTCGTTTTTATTTGTTGATGATGTAACATTTGTCCACAAGTACCGAGGAGTTGAGCTTCCGAATGTACTACCACGCATTCAAGAATACATTTATTCGCTTCAGACTTGGTACGGCAAGTGAATGATGACATTTTAAGTACAACAGTCAAATATCAAATGTTGCGGTCGCTTGACACCCGAAGTATTTATCACACGTAACAGTGAACGCATCTATGTATAACGGTCTACCCGTGAACTTGGAATCAAATATTCTTGTACCTACATGTTCATAGAACAGATTGAGTATTAGATAGCATGAGTCAGACAATCCTACACCAACATCTCTCATAACATGCATACAATCACAGCTACAGTTGAACTAGTTAAAATCCTGAATCGTCCCATCCTGGAGTATCGCAGCCTAATCTGAGGCAATATGAAGAAATCAGACAGAACATCGATAGAAAGTCTTCGGCAGTTATTTACTAAGCACGTATTGGGAAAAAACTCTATCCTAAACTCTTGGGAGCGATGCCAACAACTCCATCTCAATCCGCTTTGGCTGCGAAGACTAAAAGCTAACTTGAGGTTGCTGCACAATCTGATTCATGGCAATACCCATCGCAATCGATTCATCCTTAACATTGCAGCCCAATTACACGCGAGACCTAGGTACCAAAGACCTTACCCTGATTATACCACGATGCAGAATAAATTTGCTGTTTAACTTTCGTCTCACCATTTATGCTTCTATGTGGAATAGGCTGCCATTCCCCATCAGGTCGTGTGAGACTGTGCAATCCTTTCGCAGTAAATTGTGAAGCTACCTCTACCTGGATACCATTATGTCGCTTTTTGTGGGAAGTTCATTTGAACATCCATTCAATGAAAGCCCAGATAACGTCTAATGGGTGTAATACCACCACTTCACGCAATGTAATTAGTCCTCAGTGTATACAACATAATCAGACTGCGAATTTGCCTCCTACCATCGCATAAGACAAACATATGGGGCAAATACCTTGCTAGGAATGCAAACAAATATAAGAAGATAACTTGATATTGCTCTTGCAAGAGCATGCCATCATCTGTGTGTGTATGTTCTGTGCCAAATATTGTCACTGCTTTGCGTTTGATAAGAAATAGGCCCATTATTGTTATTATTATTATTATTAATATTATTATTATTATTAATTATGTATTAATGCGGTTTATTGTTTTGACCAGAGGCAATACTGACCTGGAGCCTAAATGTGCCACAGGTACTTTACACCTTGGACGGATCACATTGTGTGCGATATCTTGTGGACTGCTCGGACAAGCGCTAAATCTTTGGTAGAGGGACGCCGGCTACCGACCGAGTCAGAATACGAACCAATAGTAACTCTTTCCGACAGAAGTTCTGTTAAAGGGGTGCTGAGGACGAACGTTCAAACACGTCATCCTAAGTTGACCAGCTACATTCAGGCCTACCGTTGGTGACCTCTTGCACTGACACTCTCATCCCTGACTGCCTTCCGTTAACACCAAGTTGTCAACCTACTCCGGAGCATACCTGTCCCGCATAGACGCATACATCTAGCCCTGTGCGTACATCCATGAAGTCTTATTGGCTAATGTCCCATGATCAAGGAGAGTGTCACTGCTAGTGCGTGTATCTTACCCCTCAGGGAGAGAAGGAATTGATGTGCGCGTGAACTTGAATGGCCAACACGTTATGTTGAATATTTTAACAAGGTAGCTTGTTTGCATTCTACTTGTAGTTGCCCGTTAAAAGTGTAGTTTTAACTGACGCAAATTCGGAGCGTCTGTCCTGCGTTATGGAGAAGCTTATATCTAACCATTCGGTTACGCCCAGTTGATCAGCTTCTATTTCGATTCCTCTATCCTCCCTCAGATTTTCACGCTTTCTCCCACTTATACTGTTATAGAACTGTCAACGTGCTGCTTTTCCTTGAACACTAGTGACCCTCTCGATATATATCTGCCGCTTATCGAAAACCCACCTACAATTCTCGAGCTCGGTGCTCATTTTGCTATCCTCTTCAAGTGACATTAGCAGCATTTACTCACTGCACTTATCCGACGATATTGCATCTTTTATTATCAGACAATCCGGTTTAGGTATTGGCCTGGGTACTCGGGCTGAAGCTGCTCTGATTTGTTGAATCGCGTTCAGTGTCTGGATGTGTGCACTTCGGCTGGCCGAGTCGTTCAATTTTCGAAGTCGCGCTTAGCTAATCAGTATCTGTTTTTCGTCACTGCTGATGCCTCCAGAAACTGTAGCTTTGACTTTGTAAAAGGTGACTAATATCGACAATTGAATGAGCTCCTTCGGCACAGAATTATCAGGGACAATGCAGCGCTGGCTGCGGATCTGAAAGCTCAAGTTGGATAATTGTTTGCTGATAAGCTGCATCTACGTGGCCAACAAGATGTGTGCTCCTGTGATTTTAACGGCTAGCGACCACTTTACTTGTGTGAAGATGCTCGATTATTCCTTGCGAGCACTAACTTCTGACAGAGCACCCGTGGGAGGGTAAGATGGCGCTCACCAGCCTTGGACCAGACTTGGACTCAAATTGATCATCTTGTGATCATTTACCGCCGGAAAGGCTACTTCCAGAACTTTCACGCGACATGGAGCACATGTGTGGACACTGACCCTGCACTTGTTTGTGCCGGTCTTCAGGTACGTTTTGGCAGATGCCCACAACGACGCTGTGAACGCATTGACACCAGCCAACTGGCGAAGCCAGATGTTCTGAATGTCTATCGAAGTAAACTGACGTGCGCGTTGAGTAAGTACTCAGTGAATATAATTGAAGGTCACGAGTTGCATGTTCACCAGACCTTACTAACAGTATGCAACATGGACATTGGGTCTCTTCGCAGTCTATGGAACTTAGCGAAGTCTGGACTGCATCGGTTACACTACTACTTTAGGTCAATTGTTGGAGCTCCGTCAGATATATTTGTGGCCCACCGTAGTCATGTGCCACGACATCATAAAGTGTCTTCGATTCAATGACTGTGACTGTCTGCCAAGGAAATGGATGCCCTGGAAATCTGTAACGTAGCTCGGGCAAGCTGTCGCTGTCCTTCGATATTTCCAGGGTAGAAAGGGACGCCCACTATTACCTTTCCTCTTCGACTTCGATATTGATGAAGCCATGGAACTCGTGTTCACTGGACGCAACTTAGAAGGTGTGGAGCTGCTCCCAGATGGACGACTTCTTGAGTTTGAGTATGCTCACGACATTGACCTCATCTGTGACATCTCACGAACCTGACAAGTTGCACTAGACAGATTAGCACTGGTCGTCAGCGGTTTCGGGCTTTGTTTGCATCCTAAAATTGCGAACTTTCCTCCAACATTGGCAGGGACCGCCTCCTACTCTGATCCTTGGTGTGTATTACCTAGAAGTCGCTCAGAAATTCAAATACCTAGGTCGTTGTATCAGCGCCAGTCGAATCGAAGACGAGGTCACAAACCGTATAGCAAAAGCTCGAGGCGCTTTTGCTAACCTTCCTTACCAAGGGTGTCGAAGTGGCATCACTCTTTCGCTGACGGGTAGAGTGTACAATGCAGTCGTACGTGTGACCCGGTTGTACGGTGTGAGACCTGGACCATTAGATAGGCAGACTTAATGGAGACTAGTTCCGTTCTACCATCGCTACCTTCGCAGTTTGGCTCGTATCTGGTGGGAACACTGTGTGAGCAATGAGCGTGTGCGGTGCCTTGTTTATGGCACAGGAAGAGGAAGTGAACCGCTCAGCACCATTATTTCACGCACCAAGTTCCAACGACTGAGCGACGTGTTGCGCATGTCAGCACACCGACTCCCGAGAGGTGCGTCGTTTACTCTCCGGGGTTGTGAATGGCAGGGGAGGAGGAAAGGCCAGCAGACGACTTAGTCATGAGGAATGAAGGCTCTTTGTTCAAACTTGGTCTCGGTTGGAACCTCTCCGCTCCCTGGTTTGGGTCCGAAAGACGGTGAACACGTTGGACTGGCTACAGCTGTCGATATGTCATCAGCTTATCTCAATGGCATTTGTGTTGTGCGTTTTCTTGTTGCTCCCCCCGCTTAGCTTCCTGCTCCAACACCGACCTCATTTCTGTCACATAATATAACTATTTTTGCGGAACAATAGCCAGCTGCCAGCTCTCGGAACAATGTGCATACGTTACTGATAGCTCACCTACCGTGCGTCTGCCGCGTGTTCTTTTTCATTTCTCCTGTGTTGCGGCAAAATAGCTAAGGTGTTTCCCACCTCTAGCTAACTTGTATAATGATACTGATGAGTTTCCAGAATCCACTATTAAGCTTACATTTCTATGCTACATCCGAATGTATGTTGGAATAAAAAGCATTATTCAGCGCTATATTTGTTGTATACGTTTTGTTTTAATCTTACTTCCCGGATAGTTCAACTCGGTTCTTGGGCGTTGCAATGAAATGACATGCTGCACGCTGTGCACAACTCCATATGTCCAAAGAAAAGGATGACGCTGGTAGCTAGCTTGTCGCCAAACCCAGTTATTCCTAATAATTGGAAGACTTCTCGATTGTCTTTACCTGCTCACATTGGTTTTTGTTATCCATGCAAGTTCAGGACAAATCAAAATGAAATGCATGCTACTCATACTCTAATTTATTCACTCTTGATATTCTCCGCACTATAGATTCTGGCATGCGCAGGATGTTCATGGAGTTGCACAGATTTTTCAAGGTATATGACGGTCTTGTGATCAAAAAGCTTATGCTGGACTCCGTCAGACCGGAATGTAGAAGAAACAATCGATGTTTTATCGACACAGTGAGCTCTTTCGGAAGACGTTTTAAAGTTGAATAAAATGTATGCATTAGCCTGCTCCAAAGCAGGAATAATTTTGCAGGTTCCGATCAAAGCCGAAAACGCGGGCGCCCACTTAAATGCCGGTGATTTGCCTATGGCCAAGCCCTCTTTGTCTACCTACCATTTAGCTTAGCATCTATCTAATTTCCAGTCTGTTTGTTTTACGGCTTCCGTAATCTTGTCTGATATCTGGGAAAACAGTAGATAGAATTATCAAACCAGCTATTTTTCTGCTTTCTTCCAAGCGGTTTCTCGTTACTACCGCTTTTTCTGAGTGTAATTGGTCAACAAATAGTTGTGCATTGTTGCTAACTATCCCAGGTGATAAGTAAACGCTGGTGTGTGCTCCTAACTAGCTAACCCTTCACTTCACCTTAATAGTACTCGTTCAAGAATGGACCGGTTTGTTTGGCCATACTCAGTGCGCCTCACACCGTGGAGTTAAACTGTGCGAATTGCATCCAGATTACCAGTCATAGTTTCTGCACCTGTTTTACCGAAAATTAGGTACGCAGATATGACGTTATTCATCTGCTCCAGAAATTAAAGGGTTTGATACGAGAGGTGATTATGCTGGCTAGTTAACAGACACGTAGCCAATCGCAAAAGTGGATATGTATTTCAGTCACCGAATAATTTATGCCTCCTTCTCATGGGATCACGGCACACAGCTAGTGCCCTGTCTGCACTTCACCGGACCTCTAGTTGAGCGAGGCGTTCCGGTCCCATGCTCTGGTGGCAGCTTCATGGAAGCGTTGCAGCGGACTCTCCCTGTGAATCTTCCGGCGACGTGGATAGTGGATTTCGCTTCAAGCTTCCGCTATTTCCACCTGAAGAATCCAAACAAAAATGAAGCCAAGTAATTAGTAGTCGCCTTAGCAGCTTATATGCCACCGCGATTGGTGGCGGCTTAGAAAGGAAGTCGTTGCTCTGGGGGCCAGCCATGTCTTCTACACATTCATAACATGCAAGATAGTGGAAGATGAGCCGTGCTATATCGCAGTTAGATATCAGTCATGGCGGTCCGCTGCCGTCGCCCATGGCTCAGTGACAATAGCCGCTGACCCGCAAGAGTAAACTAGTGGGTTTGAATCCGGCAGGATTTGGCGGGTGCGCTCTACTGACAAGTCCCAACAGGACGAAACAGCCGTCTAGCGCTTTCCTAGATGTGTGGTGGCTGCCTGCCTGCGTCTAACTGCGACGAATCTACACAAAAATGAAGCCAGTTGGGAACGATAAACAAGGGGGACTACGCACCTTGGCAGTAGTGACCAAGACGGTTAAAAGCTTGTCCTGTCCACTGCGAAGTAAAGTGCAGTATCTGAGATTACACATCTTGCAACAAATGCACCTACTAGTGAACATATATATGTGTGCCGCATCCCCAAGACTTCTGGCCATATCTCATATAACCTTCCAAAAAGCAGCCACAACGGTAGCCTAGGTGGCCCCTAGCAAGGCTTGGTTAGGCAGGGTAGCTGGCTAAGGTATCGTGTTGCCCTCCAAGAGTACAATGGCACATTGGAACAATGGTATATTACGAGCAAAAAAGCGAATGCTTAGCAAGTCCTGTAGGATGACCAAAAAGAGAATCACAATATGGTGAATAGAAAAGTAAGGGATGAAATGAAAAACATTTTTATGGACTCACTACAGTGGTAACACAGAGGCACGCAGAAAGGGCAAACCTCAGTTGAGTAGGTTAATTCTGGTTGTGCAACCTTCTTCGCATTAGATCGTCTGTCGAGACACACAGGCTATATCTCTTAGTGTATGTGGGTTAAGGTAACATCAAGGCGATTTTTTAAGCACAAGTAAAGTGGGGACGGAAACAACGTAATTTGGGAGGGTGTTCCATGGCTGACACACACGAAGAGCGTAAAAGTTCCCGTGACATTCTAGCCGACTGTATTGCATAGCTAACTTAAACTGGTGGACCCTCAAATTCGTGTTGTGGTTCAGTTGTAGTAAGTTTCGGAGGACGTGGTTGGGGTTCTTTAGAATTTGGTAGGCCATATTAATGTCCCTACGTAGGCGCCGGTACCGGTCGCTGTATACTTTTAGGGTCCTCAGTCTAAGTTGATAAGGAAGATTGAACAACCCTTTAAGGTGCTTCGTGCTTCATCGCTGTGAAGCCTCGAGCACTGTAAGGTCTTGCTTGTGCTAGAGCTGCCAGGCCTGGATAGTGTATTCCACATGAGGCTTCATGTGTATGTTAAGTAATTGCAAACAGACAGAGGGATCAAACCTCTCTAATGCCTTCCGCAGCATGCCAACATGTTGGTTCCCAGTCTTTGACGCCAGAGCAGATTGAACAATGAACAATGACATGTTACAGGCAAGAAGGCGATTGCTTTACAAACCCCGTAGGATGATTGCAGTGAAACTAAACATAAGTGTAAATCGTCAATATAATCGTCTAGCGATTCAGATGCCCCTTCTTCATATAAGCATTTTAGAATGTGTATTGAATTTTTACTGTGGAGTAATATGAGAAGTAATATGGGGAAGGTATGTCTTAAGAACAAAAGAAACGACAACGCTTACTCGTGCACCGCTTTCTTGGACTTTGGTAATTGATGCATGCAGTTGTAATATATCTGAAACTATATTCCACAATAGCAGTGTGTAAATAGTGTAGCACAAAAGCTGAGAATGAGCACCGTTTGTTCGCGTTTGGTTGACGTAAACATCTCAGTTTATATAGCGTAATGTAGGTGGATAAGCGAATCATCCAGACGTCTCTTGAATACCGTCAGCATGGGGGAAGAAACAATGTATGTGGGAAGAGCGTTCCAGTGTTGACACATACAGGGAAAAGAAATTCCGGCGGCATTCCAACCGGCTGAATTGTGTGTCCAGCTTTAGCTGGTGTCCTCTGAGTGTGGTATTGCGATTCAGCTTTACTAGGTGACGACAAGAATGGTTTGTATTCCTCAGGATCATATAAGTCATTATCCAGTCGCCATGCAGACGTCAATATTGTCCACTGTAGACCCCGAGGGTTTTCAGCCTCAATCGGTAAGGGAGATGAAACAGGCCCTTTAGGATCTTAGTCACCCTTCTTTGTGGCGGTTCAAGGGCGGTAAGGTCTTGCTTTTATCATGGCTGCCAGGCGTGGATGGCGTACTCAGAATGAGGCCGAATGTAGGCGTTGAGCATCTGAGAATAGATGGAAGGATCAATGCGCCCGAATGCTCTTCGCAAAAGGGCAAGATGTTGGTTAGCTTTTTTGGAGGCTTTCTCGGCCTGACGGGAACAGCCCCGATCTTCCTGCACTACCACACCTAGATCGCATTCCGTTGAAGTGCGCCGAAATATTTGATCCCCCAGTCTGTATTCACAAGTGGCTTTATGGCGTATGCTCAACACTTTGCACTTCGTAGCGTCGAACTGAAGCGGGTTCTGAGTCGACCATTCGTAGACCCTGTCCAGATCATCCTGAAGTGTTGCATTGTCACTGGTTGATCTAATGGCACGCCATATCTTGAGATCATCAGCGAAGAGTAAGGAGTTG
>CALYDF020000865.1:0-20798 GCA_944474145.2 Dicrocoelium dendriticum | reverse complement strand
GCAGCCAGGATGCAAGTCACCTTGCTTGCAGCTGTGCACAGAAAGCAAAAAGGCACAGTCTACCGTGTTTACGTACTACCACCTATGAAATGGTTTGAGATAAGTACACAGAATAAAGAACAACGGATCACCGTGCAGGTCGGTTGAAAGGGACGGACAACAATAATGAGGGACGAGTTTGACAGGCCTTCGTGTATCACAACGCGGTGAGTTCGAAGTTGGAATGATAAGGGAAGAGTAGGGATGGCGTAGGGTCATGCAGTTGTTCGCACATGAGTGTTCAAAGAAAATGTAAACCAGATTTAGCAGATGTAACAGACCACAGGTGTGTTAATTCCGAGCGAAACTCCACGATCCGACCTTCACATTGTCTAGCAATCGATGAACAATGAACAATGCACTACGATTTATCACGGGATAAAAGCAAGTGCTTGACACGTCCTGTAGGATGGTTGGGGAGAATATGATTAAATCAAAATATATCTGGGTCATCTACCGAACGCCTGTCTAGATGAATACTTTGCTAAATTATATCAGAGAAAAAATTAAACTAATCGAGTGTAAACGTTCAGAAATACACCTGGATGCAGTGGTTGTTGATATAAGGCGTGCGAAAACTAAAATATGGTCGCTCACTTGGTGCCATTTGATACATAAGTCCGGTTGAAAAGCTTGCTTGCGTAACCAAAAATAGAGGAGTTTAGGCAACAAAATGCTGAGAGCTAAGAGAAATATCTAATCGTTTTTTGAAAACGTCCAAGGTAATGGAGGACACGACTGAGTCTGGGAGTGCGTTCCAGGGTTGGCAAACCCGAAGGAAAAGTAATTCCGTCGACACTCTAGACGGCTATATTGTTCCTTCAAATTTAAGCAGTTACCCCTGAGCTGCGTGTTGTGGCTAAGTTTCAGCAAATGGCGGCATACGTGGTTGGGGTCACTCAATATTTGATACGCTAATATGAGATCGCCGCGCAGCCTTCGATAACGTCCGCTGAAAATTCCCAGCAACTTCAGCCTTCTGTGGTAAGAGTGATAGCACAGGCCCTTCACATTCTTTGATGCTCTTCGTTGTGGGGCCTCTATCGATTCTAGGTCACGCTTCAACCAAGGTTGCCAAGCTTGGATAGCGTATTCAACATGCGGTCGCACGTAGGAATTGTGCATCATTGGGAAGATTGATGGGTCAAATCTCCCGAATGCCCTTCGCAGCAAGCCGACGTGCTGGTTGCCTCTATTCGCAGCTACTTCAGCCTATTTTGAATAGTTGAGGTCGCTCTGTACGATCACACCAAGATCACGATCCTTGGAGCTGGTCTGCAATCCGTTTGTTCCAAGCGAATAGGTGTAGTTATGTCTATAACGTAATTGCACAAGGCGACATTTGTCTACGTTGAATGGTAGGGCGTTTTGAACTGACCAGTTTGGCACCGTGTTAAGCTCGCACTGGAGTCGTTCTTGGTCGTCAGGTCCTCTGATCCTTCGCCATATCTTGAGGTCAGCAGCAGAAATTAGGAAATCGGAAGCAATCGATCTCGCCAAATCGTTAATAAACACCAAGAATAGACGAGGTTCAAGAACCGAGCCTTGTGGTACACCACAAACCACATCGATTTCATCAGACAATGATTCTCGGACTCTCACCACTATCCGTCGTTGTTGTAGAAAATTGCCGATCCAACTCAGGATTGGGTCGCAGTGCCGTAGTACCGAAGCTTCTGAAGGAGAATTCCATGGTCTAAGCGATCAAACGGTTTTGAAAGTTCCAGGTAGATAACATCGACTCCTCCTCCATCAACAACAGCTTCAGTCTAGCTATTACGTGCAGTTAATAGGTTAGTATTACAAGAATGCTTTTGACGAAAGTCATGTTGCTCTGGGGCTATTAAGTTTGTGGCTTTCCAGGTATTGCATCAGCGCTACTGCGACGATCGATTCCATCACATCGAAAAGTACGGGAACTAATGTTATTGGACGGTAGTTGGTAGGGTCAGTCTAGCTATCTCCTTTATGGACAGAATTGATGACCCATCGCTTTCATACTGATGAATATGGTTCTCTTCTAGACATCGCTGATAGAAAACAGCCAGTGGTTCAGCTGGATAACAAACTGTCGCCTGGAGGGCCTTTGTTCAGAGGTTGTCGACTCCGGGAGAACTGTGGATAAGCAAGGATAACCACTTTTTCAACAAAACTTCCGCAGTGAAGGTAATGTTGTATAAACCCGAAGGCGGAGTATTAGAAATGAGGAGAATGTTTGGGCTCGTTCCCTGCTGGAAAGTTTGAGAGTAGTAAAGCCGTAGGAGATCAGCTGCTCCCATTGCTGATCGCATGCACCCATCAGCCGTGACGAATGCTGGAACCCCCCGCTTCATCTTCCGAAGGCCGTTAACGTGCCTGTACAGACGTTTGCGGTTCGTGCAGTCTCGCTTCATTAACTTCTGCTGATAAGTGACCTTGCCTTCGCGGATCAGTTTCACACAGAAGTTACGATGTGTCACGTATGCAGTCCAAGTTTCGGCATTCGGGCAGTCCTGGTGATCTCGCCATGCCAAATCCCTCTGGGACATACATTTACGTGTTCTGCTCCTCAGAAATTACCTATGCTTGTTTTTGTGTTGGAGGGACTTCTGTTATGATGCATGCACACCCAGTGTGATAAACGTTCTTGTAAATGTTTCCCAGGCGACATCTTGGGGGCAATCGGTCAAGAAAGTTCAAGATGTATCCTTAACAAGATAACACTTTATGGTGGATGACAATATGCACTATACATTCCTCCTTTGCAGGATACTCCGCATAGCATATATGGTCAAAGAGTAGAGTAGCATGATCCCTACGACCCAGTGATGTGTTTGTAACTATCCCGTCAATCATGGGTTCTTCGTTAGTGAGTAGAAGATCCATTGTCGACGGTTTGTTAGCAGTACTAAATCTGATGGGAGAGGTTACGTGGATGTACAGTGGGTGGCTAGCAATTAGCACTTGTAAGCAGGCTTTAAACTGCACATCATCGGTTGCCGGCGTTTCTATGTCGTACAGATTAAAGTCTCCATGGATAAGAATGTTGGTGTAGGAATTGTTCAAAGCAAACTGGAAGACGTGGTTCAGTTTGGAGTCCATTTCCGAAGTTGAGGTTGGTGGGTGGTAAAGCACGGCTAGTGGATATGTGCGCTTGTTTCGCAGCCACAGGCGGCACCAAAGCGAATCGGGAGCTCGGATTTCCGGGTGATCGATAACTTCACATTGGAGATTTGTATTTTAGTAAATTATCATAAAACCATCCCTTCCGGTTCTGTCGTTTCGAAGCAGCAATATACCGGGTAAATTTATCTCGGAATCGGTTATTTCAGGATTTAACCACGTCTCTGTAATCATGACGTGGTCTCGCGGATGTGAGGCATGGAGTTCTCTAAGTTCGGCCATTATTTAGAAGGCTTTGGGCGTTTGTGTACATGCAAGATAGGGCTCTTGTTGTTAGGAGTGCGTTTATGGATGTCAACTTTGTGTTAGTCATTAAGCCCGCCGTTAGGTGGTCGGCCAATAATCGTTTTTGATTTATGAATTTCTGTCAGGTTGCATGACATTATTGAGAGTTCTTAAGCAAACGTTTCACCCGTGCTGTTCTATGTCTTGTTTTTTGTCCACGGGTGCTGTTGTGTCGGTCCCTCCACATAATTGTGCAACTAAATAAGTTGCAGTGATTGTAAGTTCCATCGAATGGCTTACGTTTTTGCCTTCGCCTGCTTCCTGTAGTCGGATCTCTGTTGGTAACCTAGCTAGAAACGTTAACCAACTATCCAGCAGAGCTTGCGTGCTTCGCTCGGAGGGTAATATTACTATCAAAATCTTGGACCGCGGCCTTTGTAGTTAGGTAATGACGGAATTCTTGTCAAGAATTTGGCAATAACATTGCCAACAGAGAGTGCTTCACGGATGTAGCACCACTGCTCTCGATCATGTGTTTGCGCATCTTGAACAGAAGAATGCAGAAGTTTGGGAACACCATGAACAAATATTGTTTTTTTGCTATCCCTAATGGGATTGCCGCGTTGGTCACCTGCTTCTTTTGGGTGTTCTTTCCAAGGTAGATCAGGTAATATGCGCACTCTGCCCGTTGAGTTGCGAAGGCGAACGGCTGAGAGCAGGACAGCCTCTGTCTCATCTGTTAAGTCTAGTGGTACTCGAAGCATTCGATGTTCACCAGGGTGCACTGAAGCCGGGCGACGTGATACGCGTTGCAGTATAGCATGCTCAACCCGAATGACATTCGCATCGCAGATGGAACTCCACTGGTTGCGATCGGCTTGCAAATTGCCTTTTATTGTTCCAAATTTGTACTCGGGAACATTGGTACACACAAGAGTTAATGCAGCGTGCTTTTGTCTAGCTAGTGTTGGCTTTATAGATTTTGCCCGCATGTTGGGCTGTTTAGAATGCACTACCGGATTTGACGGTGCAGGTTGCGTTGCGCCACATGTGCTCGGTGCAGAAGTTGAACCTAAATGTATTGCTATCAGCGTGTTTCTCGAGGCAATCAACGCGTACGTTACCTGCTTGTTATCTGCACAGGATTGCCTTCGGATCTGAGATGTCGGTATCATAACTGAATCTCCAGGTGAAACGTCTATGGTTGAAGAAGTGAAAGTAGGCATGCTTGAGACGTGTCCACTTATGTGAGTGAGGTGACCCAGTGGATTTAGCGTCACAGACGCTGCAGGGCGGTTGGAGCGTCTAGCTTTTTCCTTCGGCTTAGTTTCAGAGCTTACATTTGACTGGTTGAGGTGTTATCGTGGCCATAGTTACCTCCGTGGGATGGATTTTAGTATTCACAAAATACAAAATTAGTTCTGTCATCCTATCGCACTTTTTCATGAGCAAAAGCAAACCGTTGACAATCGGAATAACTTGACCTGTTGGGCAAAACCAAATTATGTCCGCAACTTTGTTTGTATGTCGTACTTCTTAGAGGTATTACACACTGGGGACAGCACCATCTAATGCAGGTACAACAGGTTACACCGACCTTAAGGACTTTACTGCAACTGTCTGCGCATCATAGCTGAGGTTGAATCATTGGAACGCTAGTCGTCCTCTCATCGTTTGCAGCACGTTCTATCTAAGCGGTCCCCTTGATGAGTGTTCTTTGCGCCAGACGTGATGCACAAATAGGTCAGAACACGCACACGAATTGAGAGTTGTTCAACCGCACCAATTTCAGGCGGTCGAGACAGTTGGAGGTCGTAATGCGCAGACTGTCGGGTTCAGCGATCAATCGACTCGCAGTTGAACACACAAGCCCACACAAAGCGGCAGCGTGCGTTAGACGGTCTGCCTTAAGTGACGATGCAGGTGGAGCGCTGATACGCGTCTCTAGAGCACTTAACTTGATGAGCGGAGGAATAAGGCTGTAGCTTTGTTATGTTGCAACTTGGAGGGATGGTTGCCGCGAAGTTTGGGAGCCCTCGGCAAAGAATATACAGAAAATTGGGAATTGGAGCAAGAGTACAATCCACACAGTTTAGATCCAAGAGTTGGAAAGCACTGAGTAGAGCTCGTCGAACTGGTTCGATCGAGCGCACACACAATATTGGTTGGGGAGAATTAGAGTGCGCACAGAGGGTAAAGCGAAAGCCGAGTTAAATTGCGGCCGCACAGCAAATTCATACGGATAACTTAATACATACTTTGTAACTTAGAGCACATTAGTCTATCCAAGCGCATTTGAAGGCAGCATGGGAGGAGCTCAGGTAGCTTCGCTGTTGAACCTTCCACTAGCCTCGAATGGATGCTATCGACTGCAGGATAAGCCTTGGTAAGCGGGGATTCGGAGTTCTCAACAACATGCAATACTAAAAGTGACGTGAGATGGTGCTAGAAAGCTAGAGCGAGGAGTGGAGGGTGCAACACAAGATGAAACTGTGCTGGTAGGTCTGGGAATCTTTACATAGTTCATTTTACTACTGGAACATCTAATTTCCAGGTATTGATAGTGTTTCACTTTACCCTCACAGACACGACTTGCCAGTAGGAATCGGATTGCTCGCAGTCCGGAACCATACACAAGAGCCCCTAGTGTTACTTCGAGAACAAATCTTTTATAGACTCTGATAATCGGTCAAGACACCGTTGGTTATTCGAGGAATTTTAAACAACTATCATGGAGGAAACCCGAGTGGAGCACAGCGAATGCTAGTACCCCACCAGTGTTACCTTAGCAACTTCGAAATTGTCAGTCAATCACTGAAATGACCTAGATATAATTTTAGCGGACGCACCATTAGTCAACACTGAGTACCTAGGTGCAAATGAATCGAAGCCAGAAACTGATCAGGATTAGAGAAGCAGGATAGCGTAGCCTGCGCATGTGGCTTTCGTCCCAATGAAGCGATGGTATATAACGGTTATAGAAACAAATGCTTGCCAAATCCTGTGGGATGGTTAGGATGCAAATTACATGCTAAAAGCGGTGTCAGTGAAAGAATGTTTGCAATACACGACTCACCAGGAGGTTAAGCATGGCGCATAAGCGTGAGTATTCTTGCCTGGAGTTAAGGAGGATTATGACACCGTCCACTGTTAATTGTGCACTAATGCCATGATCTAATGGTCATGGGCTGTAACACATTCTTTAAACGTGACAGGATATCACCACAGCGTTTTTAATTGTGTTAATTTGGGGGCATAAAGTGGATGTGTTATGTGGGCATTTCTGCATGTAACACTCGGATGAAGCAAATGTTTCCTCGATATTTCAATCAGCTGTACTGCGTGGCCAATTTAAACTGGAGACACCTCAGAGATGTGTTTTGGTTGAGTGTAAAAAATGGTGTCATGATTGGTGTTTTACAGTATTTCATACATCAATGTGAGGTTGTGTTGTTGACGCCGAGCTCTTCAGGTCTTAGTCTGAGTGGATAGAGAAGGCAGGACACATCACTGACTTTCCTCGTCACTCGGTGTTGTGTTGTATCAGGCGCCGTGAGGTTTGACTTCTGCCAGGGTTGGCAGGCTTGTACAGTGTATCCCGCATACGGTCTCGCGTTCGCGCCAAGACTTTCCAAAAAGATTGAGACTTCAAACTTCACGAACAATTTACGCATAGGACCGAAGTATTACTTTGCTTTCTTTGATACCTTTTCATTCCGCATCAAGCAACCAAGTTCATCTTGCATGAGCACGTCGAGATAGCACTCATGAGAAACGCGTTGTGTAAGTTGTGGCCTAGGTGGTTTTCACGAGAATTCCGTTACTCTCTAGGTGCCCATAAGGGTCTCAGAGACACTGGACTCCATTATCCTGACGAGCACCGGAATTAATGTTTTCGGACGATGAATTTCTGATTCATAACGACTGTAACTTCTGTAACTTGGACTGATGATCCTGTGCCTTCCCAATGTAGATACTAGTATCTCGTTGAGACATCGTTGAAAGAATATCACTTATCTTTCAGTTAAACTTATGGCCGTCGCTTTCAACACTTTGTGTGAACGCCAGGTGCACCAGGAAACTGTACTAGCGCATGACCTTCATTCGCTTCGGCACATTCGTGACAGTAATGATATGGCAAATTCATGGTGGTGACGTGATCTGTGTGAGAATGATATGACATGTTGGCGCGTTCTGGAAAGTGATGTCGAAGTGCATTGGCTGCTTCTTGCTCAGTTGGCGCCAGCCCACAGATTGTGTTTAGAAGATGAACACCTGACAGTGCTTTGCAAAGTTTGTTAACATTCCCGTAAGTAGCGTCGGAATGCAGCATAACTTCTTCGATATATCCTGTCTTCTCGGACTAGTATGACACAATGTTTTCGCTCGAATATGCAGGCATTCCAGTTTACGGTGATTCTCTCAAGACGCAAATCGAAGACGTCAATTTCAAAATTCACCTGCCCGCAAACCCGAATAGATGATCCAGTCAGTGAGAATTCTCATCGCTCATCACGGCAATAGTGGCGTCACCTCGAACGATGATGAAACGTATGTGACCACCTAATCAAGCTGGGCGAACCAATCGACAGTTGAACAACCAACCCGGGCTGCCCGTATCTCAAAGTCATTCGTGTTCGCCTCCTCAGGAAGGACTTTACGTTTGCGAGCTAAATGCCTTAGTCTTGGATGCGTTTTAATCCTCCTGATGAGCTGCTTGACGAATTCCCATCAAGCGACATCGGGGGTTGCTCAGCTAGAAATGACAAATCAATGACCTGGTTGAAGTGAAATAGAATCTTTTGATGTGTTACCGTACGGAGTTGCTCAATATTTTCGTTGAAGTTGTCTGAGGAACAAGTGCAGTGGAGAAGCAGTGTTGTATGATCGATACGCTCCGAGGAGCATCTCACCTTTACTGTGTCCAGCTTAAGTTCCTCATTGGTAAAGAAGAGGTCCAGGATGGCTGGATTATTATTTTTCTGAATCTCGTCGGTGAAGTAATGTGATGTTGAAATGGTAGGTCAGTTACTAGTTCCTGCAGTTCGGCCATAAACTGAAAACTAGTGGAGGCTAGAACCTCTACAGCGTGCAAATTGGGTCACCCACAAGCAGAACATGAGTGTTAGGCTGCGCAAAAATGGTTTTCAGACCATAAGCTAAACGATTGTCGTTTCCAGGGTGAACATAACGGGCAACCAAACATGCGTAGTTACATTTTATTTTCAGACGGCACCAAAGTGAGTCCACAAATTGAATCCCTGGGTCGCCAGTGGCTTGGAGATGTAGGTCATTGCGATGGTCAACCATAACTCCACTGCCACTGTATATAGGTTTCTACACAGCTAGAACAGGCATAGTAGAGCGAGCACTGCATCCGTGATTTCATCGTGCGTCCTGGTCTTAGGTATCCTACTCACGTCTATAGACATAAAGTGTTGAAGAAATTGAAACCCTGATATTTTGCTGAAGAGGCCCTATGCGTTGGTATAGATTTAGGAGCTTGTTTTGAATGTCAGAATCGTACCTGACGGTGTGAACCACAGGTGTGAGTTCCGTCCACCGTCGTGGGTCCGGCAAATTATCTATTTTTGATGAAATGCAGGTAGAATGATCACATTAAGTTTCGGTTGCAGTAAGTATTGGGAAATTCGTCGCTTCTTTAACAGCTGGTTGTGCTCCGCAGTAGTCCGCTTCGGATGTAAGACTTACTGCAGTCATTGTTAGACCCCGGTGACTTTGCGCCCTGTCGGTCAACTGAAGTCCGGTGTCGAACGCCTTTAAGGGCCGTTCTGAAGGGGAGCTATCTATGCCACTCGCGCCAGGTTTCAAGTGCGTTCTCCAACATGGGTTTGGAATGGAACAAGACTTTCATCACCTTAAGACCGCATGCTCTGTAGTTTAATGATGACGGCAGTCTTGTGAGTAATTAGACGATCACTTTATCGATTGAGAGCCCAGCCATGAACTTTAGCTTCACGATCACCAGGGGCGTAAAGCTTCGGTATCCCATGAGTATATATCGATATTCCGCTTTTTGACCATGATAGTCATCAGGGTTTTGTGCTCTTCACTGGCGTTCGCTCCAGGAAACATCAGAGAAATCCGCACGCCACGTGAAATAGTCCGTAGGCTGGTGGTTATGAAAAAAAACACCACATCATTTGCTTGTTTTCTCGAACCAACTGTGCACAGTAGTTGCGTGAAGCTAGCTACGCTAACCGCTTTTCGGAGCCGGGAGTGTACACATAACCTCGTTGTCTAATCCCTCACGAACATATTCTACCAAGTTGTACTTTTCGAAACAGACTTTGGTTTGAGATAATGATGGAAAAGGTTCTGCTCAGAAGCTTGCATGACTGGTGACGTGAATATTTTGAAGAGAAATTCCCATGCCAACTCTGGGGCTCACACAACTATGAATGTGTAACGTAAACGCAAACTCAGATGGAAATTTCTACTTAATGAAAAGTTCGTTCGCTATCGGAATAAGTCAAATAGTCACTGTACATAAGGGGAGCTCTGGAGGTTCATTAAATCATGTTTGAATTGCAATCAAGGCAATGTTATTAAACCTCTTGAATCATAACACACAACTTGCCTTTTGTGTCTAGGCGGTCTGGATAACTGAGACATGGGTGGCAGCGGTGAAACTCATAGCTGAAGACTTTGAACAGGCCCAGTCCTTCTTATGATACAAATTGTGAACGGATAATGCGATGTGGCTTTATTTCAAATGGTAATTTATGCGGTAACCGAGGTTGTGGTTGATGTTCCCATTTCTCAACCTGATTAGTCGTCAAGTTCTTCTGAGTGTAAAGGAGCATGGCTTCGTCTTTAGTGAATTCCAAAAGAATATGCAAAACAAGCAGAAAAAGCACTTTCAATTTCCTGGACAACAGCAGCTTCCTTTTTGTCGCCTCCAAATGTGGAAATAATAACTATGTACTACCGTCTTTAGTTTCGCTATATTAACGGAACAGGTTTCACGGAGCTGTAGATGGGGGTCCTGTGTTAGCGCCGTTACCCCCAGTTCGGCAGTAACTTAGTTAAAAAATATTAGTAACCCGTCCCGCCTGCTGTGTTTGCGCGTACGCTAATGCAGTGAAGTAGGATTCGAGAGCTTCATTAAAGTTTCTGCCGGTAGAAGTTATAACACTGTTAACTTATTAAATAGTTAGGCAGAAAGTTGGGACATTTCGGGTCAAAGCAATGAGGAATCTCATCTGCATAGCTTATTTTGTCAAGCGTGTCTTAGGTACGCCGCTACGACACCGCCACACTGGTCCTAGAAAATGAATTAATGCGTTCACATTGAGGATGACCGCCAGCAGAATTGATAGGTGAAGATACAATTGCAACCACGCGTGCCGATTGAATACCATCGTTCGGTTTCTCGCCTATGCATTGGATGAAACACCGCATGGTGATTACTCGTCATGCCCCAGTGCGTGGAGTCTGGCCAACAACCCGGTGTGCAGTAATGCATTGTAATTTGAATAAGTAATGACGCTTAACACATCAAACAATTGGTTATCCTTAGGTTTGCAAATTGTATTGACTTATCATGTGGATTCGGAAAGTTTTTCAGGTGCCTTTTATCTTAACCATTCATGCTGATATCAATGTTGTTTGCTGCCTACATTTTGTCAATGTAATATTAGACTCTGATGATTAGTTCGTCATTGCAGTGAGATAACAGGTCGATTTAATACCATTGATGTGGCAGTTGGTAACAAGCTTTCTGATTTACTTATGCGTGTCAAATTAACCCGAAATAAAACACAGGTCCAAATGTATTTGATGTTCACATTCGCTGTGATTATTATGGCATTTTCTGTCCTCAACTGAACCTAAATACTGGTTTAATTTTCACACAGGCATTCCAATGAAACATTGCTCGAAACGAAATCAAATATCTGCAACTGACTTAACATCAATTATCAAGAGCAGAAAGTTCTGCCTCCTGCTTTTCTGTTGATTGCCAACCTCTACCACAAGCGTTGCTGTTAATGAGAGCAGATTATGATTTGTGGACCCATGTACACACCACCAGCTAACCACAATTTATCTCTACAGGGCTGTATATCTTCGAAGATGGCTAACTGGAGCGAAATCGTTTCGATGGCGATATTGAGACATGGCAACTCCAAAATTATCTCCCACTTGCAGCCTGATATTTAAATGCACTCAAACAATTGGTCATTCACTACACGTATCGATCACAGGACTAGGAAATACTAGTCTTAGATGATGTCAATTAAGGTCGGATACGACGAACTGTATAGGTAATGAGCTATAAACGAATGAAAACGAATGAAGCGGGCAATGTCGTAACTCACTAAGCAGGATGTAGGCATACACGACCATAGTGTAAGGGGCAGTAAAACAGATCGGATAGTATGCAAACGATCAGCAATAAAATTGTACAAAACTCCGAAGAACCATCTTTTTGAGTGCTGCAAACTTCACCGGTATCTCAGAGAACTGTCAATAAATATGGGGTGGTATGGTTACAACTGATAGTTCGACTAGACTGATTCAATCCTTGCAAATACAGACCAGAAGGACACCATGCTCGGTATTCTGGCCTCTGGGAAATGATGTCGAGCAAGTAAGGGCTTTGACGGTCACTTACTAGAGGTCATAAACAATTTACTGATGCAATAGCCATCATGCTGCACATGGACTGCTCTGCTGTACCTACGCGAATAGGATTTACCAAAACAGCCTTCCTATGCTTTGGGCGTTCAGGCGCAGCTCCAGCACTTGGTCCAAAGAGATGGCCTCTCGCCTCTTCGTTTCAATAATGTGACCAATGCTAGAGTTTGGCTCTCCCGCGTATTGTCCTATCACTCGGGGCAAGGTAGAAAAGCTTGAGCGAGTGCAGCACGTAGCCACCAGGCTGATTCCCAACTTACGAGGTGTGCCGTACGAAGACTGGTGTAAAAAATCTAGGGCTGTACACCCTAGCTTATCGTCAACTGCGGGTTGACCTCATCATTACTCACCGGATATTACATCTGGGTGATTACCCTATGTTGAGACCACTGCTTCATCTGCGCACACCAAGCAGCACACGAGGACACCGGTATAAGTTTGTCGTACCGGATTTGAAGCGTGTCGCTTACCAACTATTTTTTCGAACGCAGATTGGTGAATGTATGGAACGACCTACCGCAGCAAGTAGTCGAGGCAAAGTCAGTGCCGGAATTTAAGAAACACTTTGCTGACACAAAATATATTGGGTGGAACACAGCATAACGGGTATTTGTCCATGAGTGACAATTCATTCAGCTACACAGACCAAACTCTAGTTGTTGCTTCTAACCAGTAATCAGTAAACGCAATCAGTCAGACAGGACATTTGGTTACGCCATGAGATTCCTCGGTGTTATCTTTAAGATGTTCCGCGTAGTAGATGTGCTGGAATAGTATTATCTCACGATCGCTGCGGCCCAAAAGAGTGCACGCTGTTACCACATCGATCATGAGTTCCTCGTTGGGGAAAAGCGGGTCTAAGGCGGCCAGCCTGTTTTCACTCGTTAAAAGCATCAGAGAAGTGTCATGATTTCAAAACAGTGGACCAGCGAATAGTCCTTGCAGTTTCGCGTTAAATTGCCAAACGAAAGTGGCCACGCTTTCTAGACCGTGCACGCCGAGTCCCCTTTCAGAAAAACAACTGTAAGATGGTGCCAGTAGGCACTTTATAGCGGAGGCTCGAACCTGGTCCATTTCTAAATTGGCTAATGTGGGCAGTGTACAATGGCCAATACACACATATCACCTTGCCTTACGTGTGGGCGGTACCAGAAAGCGTTTGCGATTTGTACCCTTGGATCGTTTACGCTGTCCATGATTAGGTCGAAGCGGTAGTAAATAATTACACCACCTTTGCTGGTGGTTCGGTCCTTGCGCAAGAGAGATATCCCAGGTTGTGAGATCTCAACCTCGGTAATCAAGTGGTTCAGGTGTGTCTCGTCCTAAGAAACTGTGGCCTAACGATATTGAAGCTCGGCCAACTTGCTAGTAATGTCGTGTGCATTCATGCAGACAATTGAGATCAACCTATGTTATAAGCATTTCTGGACACAAAATGTTTCCCAAAAAATTTGCGCCGATTCTTGTGGGGCAGGCTGGGTTGAATTTCTAGCCAACTGTTCGAGGCCAGTTGCAATGCTCATCTTCTGTCTAATAGTTCAAAGGAAAATTGCAGCCGATTGCTGCTTCGGACGGCTGGGTAGGTGCACTGCGCTCTGGTTCAGGAAGACATATATTAGGGCTCGAGACAACTTCTCGCTGACTTTGTGTTCCTTTTGCCATTGGTGGCCTGGCTTCGACCATCTTCAGACGTATCTCCGATGGCAGCTTGGTGCGTAACTTGTGGCAACTTCGGAGTACCCCTTCCACCAGGTGTTTGGAGTGAAGCCGGACTTTCAGCCCTTGGATCCCATCCTTTAAAATTGGGTGAAATGGGTAACCCAGTCGTTGTGTTGGCAATAACATCGTGGAGAAAGATGACTTCGCGGATGTAGCAACACACTTCAAAGTCAAGTACTTAGGCTTGCGACTCCTCGGAAGACCTGATTTCGGGAACATCATGGACAAGGACTAATGTTTCTTCGTTTTACTTGCGTTATTCTTCTGAGTTTTACTTTCACTGTCGAAGCGCACTCCAAGGAATGTCAGGGAATATATGAAGGTTGCATGACGAAGCACGTAGATGTTGAGCTGACCAAAGGACGGTTCCTGCTTCGGTACCGATATGATGTGTAACCTGTGGCAGCCTTTGTTCGCCATAGTGAAATGAGTTTAGGTGGCGAACAATGCGAAACCAACTAGCATATTTAAAATATGGAAACTTAAACTGTCACGTCTTTCACTAGTTGTCTTTTATACAGTTTGTCTTTGACTCAGGCTCGTTAGTTCATCTTATCATTAGCATCGAGCTCTGCATCCGCTTAGTGTTTATACTTTTGTATAACAGCATGCTCCCTTTCTCGGGCTACTTGGCAGCCGACCTTTTTGAAGTCGCATTAGCATGCGTGTCATTTCTAGCGCTGTTTTGTGTATCTGCAGACGTGGCCGCTTTAGGTCTGCACGCAGAGGTGACGGATGTGTACGTTATCAGTTTTCCGGTCGAGTTGGATAGACCCAGATGTAATGCAATATCATGTGCCTCAGCCACGCAAATGGGAAAGATCATTCTTTGCAGGAATGCCGTCGCTGGGTTTAGCAAACTATGGCTGCCCGCTGGTTTGCTAATTATTGTGTTTAGGGTAGCTGTTGACGCTGTTAACTATATGCGTTATTTGGCTACTCTACTCTAAAGCGGAACTTAATGTTAGGCAACGTTAGTTGACTTCCCTTGTGACTTGCTCAGAGGCGGTCGTCATACTAGCCGTAGGACGTCTCCTAATCGCTTTCGGTTCGTCACCTTTTCGTTCTTGCACGATGAGGCACCTTCCGAGTGGGTTGAACATACATTCCCTACAGGAGCAAATGTAGCTTGGTGTGCAGTGCCGTTCTCCACTTCTCTATACATAACGTTATGCACTTGGGATGGGATTGCTTATTGCAAGTACAATATGTTGAGCCAAATAGAGTAGGCTTTCGGCAGAAATTCGAAGCACAAAGTACCTTTGCAGCTGCGTTGGGTGTGTACACCATACTTTCCTTCTTGTCGCGTTCTAAACCATGCCGAGAGTCAGCCAGGTGGGTAACTTGTGATAGGCTTTTAGGTACCAGCGTTCAGCACAGCGAGCCTGTCGCCACGAGCACATGATATCGGTTGATAGCATCTCACGTGTGGGGACACAGCTTCACACATGGCCGACGAAGTGCGACTTGTGACCAATCTGTTCCAAGCGGTGTGTGCTTGGCTGTCGATCAAGCCGGACTTAGGCTTGGTGGGAAGCTGAGTTTTGACGAGCGGTGCAGAATTCACATTAGTTTGACGAGTGTTAGGCCTACGGCTGCTGATGAGCTGCAGCTAGCAAACAGAGTGTCAGATTCCTGTGGTTAAAGAATAGCTAGAGACCACTAAGAGCCCACTGTTAAATGCACTACAATGATGGTATGCATATGAAAATAAGATTAAGGCGCGCCTGGAGTTCTACGAAAATCTTGCTGAAGTTGTAGTAACGGATGCAACGATGATGTGCGCTAGGTAGTCCTGCATTGGTAGATCTACTGGATGGCGCTGACATATTCGAGTTGGCTAAGTTTAATCAGAGTAATAAATGCCGAGAATCGTGGTTAGCAAGTCTGGAAAGAAGTACGCGTTAAAGCAGTGTGGCCACAAGGTTTGCTACCAAAGTAACGAAGGGCTAGTACAAAAATATATGGATATGAATGATGCTATCATCACAATGACCAATTTTTCCGTATCCCCACTGTGGTATTTAACATATTTGATGTACCGTAAATCATTCACGGCGGCCATTTCAGGTAGATGCTGAAGTTTCAGGGAGGTCGTGGTTTCACAGGAACGGAGATACTGCTAGTGCATCCGAACTTCGGTGGGAACTTAGTCAAGGTGGTCCATGGGAGCCACTGGCACAGAAGTCCGAATGCGGAAAAGTCGAATGCGATCGTGTTCCGTGGGATGGGAAGTTTCACGTTAATGCATGCTACTGCGGCACCAACTGGCAACTTGAGTGGACAGTACACTGGGTCTGACTAACAAAATTGCAACAAAACACAATAGTCATACAAGAGGTGACCCGATCAACACAAATTGCAATCCAGTTGATAGAGCAGATAATCCGTTAAGATCAAAGCGCATCCAAGTACTTTATTCAAATACTGCCGCAGTTGTAACATTGGCTGAGATATATTTGGAAAGCAGGTGGACTTCTTAACTCGAGATAACCTGACTAGTTTGCTTGCTGCACACACTGCGTTGGCACTGTCGTCAATGAGCTTCTTTAAAACCAGCAAATGAAGATTACCAATAATTCTATAGCACGATCCACAGGAAACGGGATTAATGCTTAAAATCTTTGCGGCAACCAAAACCATGGGATATTGTGTTTGTGTGCAAATATGCGTGATTCCCCTCGCCGTCTGTCAGTGGAGTAATCACCAGGAGCAGCGCGTCGTGGTCGTAGTATGGAACACCTCACTAGTGTAAGTCCAAATAAGGCTTTGAGTTCTGCCTCAATCTGGATGGTTACTCAAGCACATGATATCCAAATTCCCAAACTCTTCCACCATTCTCATACAGAACTGGTAAGTTTTGAAAAGCTTTTTCCGCTTCGCACTATTGACGCAGTGGGCGCCGAAGTGCCACTTGGCGTCCCCCTGTAGCTGGCTAGCGAGGGACCCAATTTGACTACATTGCCATAAGTTACAGGTGGCTTGGTTCCATCCTGGGTTGCTGCTTGTTATGGAATACCTGCGTTGAATCTAATCATGCCTTCGTACGCGGTCGTCTCACCATGAACTTTATCGGGTGATGCACCAAGGGTCTCTCCCAATTGGTACTTGAGAAATTGTCTCTGCTCTCAATCAGGCAAGCGTATCAAGACTCACTACGTTTCGAACTTTCGTTCTCTTATTCTAATGACCCTAAGATTCAGTGGAATAGGATCTGGGCCGTCATGCACGACCCAGAAACCTCTGCTTATGGTACCATCAATCCCACCGCACCAATCGCTGGATCTCCGATAGGTAGGTGAAACTGTTGAAAGCTAGAAGAAAACTCCAGGCTGTTTTTGAGCACAAGGTTACCAAACGGACTATCAGGCGCGCACTAAAGCGCAGCCTGTGTGCTGGAAAGGAAGCCTGGTGGACCAGACAAGATCAAGAAATGGAGGAGGCAGGAGCAGTAGGCAATTACCGCAAGCTCATCCAGTCGTTCGCCACCACTGGTCCCAGGAAACCAAGCGTCAATGAGATAATAAGATACAGCGCGGATGCACTGCTACACAATAAGGAGCGCCAAATGGCTTGTTGGACAGAGTACTTTCATGATCAGTTCAATTGGCTCCCTGCAACTTAACCTCCCCCTGCTCATGTGATGCAGGATAAGCTGTGGATGGTTAGTTTAGATGCTCCATCGGAGGCTGAGGTCCGAAACGCGATCACAGCCCTCAGTCGTTTTCGTGCAGCTGGCCCGGATTCCCACCCACCTGTACTATTTAAGGATGGTGGTGAAATCCTCTGATAAGCACTGACCTTCATATTCGAACAGATCTGGAAGGAAGCGTGTCCCGGCTAACTGGACTGAATCGATTATGGTGGCAATATACACTAAGGGCAGTAACACGGACTGTGCTAACCAAAGGGTATTAGGCTAAAGTCAGTTGTGACAAAAGTACGGGCCTCAGCCCGCGTTCCTCCCCTCTCTGTGAAACGGGAATCTCGGATTAGCGAAGGGCAGGTCGGTTTCCGCCCAGGAAGTCGCTGTATTGACCAGGTATTCATTCTGCGGCAGGTGCTAGAGCAGCGCCACTCATATCGCAGACCGACAATAGCTGTGTTCCTCGCTTTCAAGTGTGTGTTTGATTCAGTCGATCGATGCATTCTGTTCGAAATACTTGCGCGAAAGTGTGTTCCCAGGAAATATGTGAACATCCTACATGCTCTATACTCGAAGGCCACAGGCAGCGTCAGGGTCTACAGTGGCCTATAGGATAGCTTTCCGACCACATGTGGTGTCCGTCAGGGTTGTCCGATTTCCCCATTTTTGTTCAATTTCGTCGTGGATTATATCATGGAGTGTTCCCATGCGGAATCTAATGATGTAGGCGTTGACGTGCTGCCTGGTGGAAGATTAGTTGATCTTGGTTCTGCGGACGATATCGTGTTGCTGTTTGGCTTGGTTGGGGCGGCCCAATCAACCCTGAATTGCCTATCTAGAGTGTTACCGTTATTTGCTTGGCAATTTCGACCTCCAAACTGCAAACTGTTGCTGCAGGACCACTAGCCACTTGATGATCTCTTAACCCATGATAAAGTGGAACTCCACCTGTTTGCACGATTCACTTACGTTGGCAGCTGCATCATAAACGATGGGCACAAAGTAACTGAAGTCAGTTCACGCATTTCAAAAGCCAGAAATGCCTTCTTGAATTTGCAGCATGTTTAGTGACCGAAGGAAGATTTTATCCGTTTGAAAGTCCGTGTATACAAAACCACAGTGAGGGCCGTCCTGCGCCATGATAGTGAGAATTACTCACTTTGGTCTGAAGAACCGACAGCATTCAACTCTTAGCACATCGTTGTATTCGGAGCATGGCTGGTGTCGGATGACCCAAGCGTGTCCGCAATGATGATGTGAGTAGGCGAGCACTAGTCTGGGTTAAACAAAATTGTTTCATAGAACCACCAATAAAAAGGAACAGGTTGCTTAAGCTTAGGCACGAAATACATATGTCCGGTCTTCACTTACAGAGGAGGGCCTCGTTTAGTCTGAAGACGTAGGGTGCCACAAGCATAAACGCATACAACAGTTGACCAAACAGCATGAAATGAAGTCACTGATGACCAGACTGTGACCTTCGGTCCTTCAAGATTTAAAGGCTGGAGTTCATGTGAAAAGCAATGTGTAGACTCAAGACTTTAAAGGATTTGAATCTCAAATGTAAAACTTCTTTGCTAGGAATTCCACCGGAATCCATTTTAGCGTACTGTAGAGGAGATGCGTTGCAGCTCACATGTACTCGCTTTCTCTGAGCATAGTTGACTAGCTATCGCAAAGATGGCACGAACCGCAGCTCGTTTGTAATTCACAGGACACCAAATATCTAACGTGCAGCAGTGCACCATTTAGGTTTCTTTTAAGCAAACATTTAAAATTGAAAGGTGTTGTAACATTCGTCCTCAACTGTAAATTCGATTACGAGGTAGCAGGTGCCTAGTGGCAACAGTAGTTGTTCTGCTTGCTCGACAGTGTGTACAACGACGAATGTGTGATTCATGTAGCAGCTATCTGAATGCACCTGGGGTGTACTACAATATGATGATCTCTGTATGCAACCTATCAAATCATCTAAGTATATGTAAACGGCTGAAAAAATACGCGAAATAGCTGAATTCAGATTATCCTGTAGAAATGTTGTTTGTACTTGCTCTTTAGACACCTTGGTTGGGCAGCTCAGTTTACCGTGCTCGATATATTAACAGTCCTAGTTGAGACTGGCAATCACTCTCTCCGCTTTCAACGGACCGACGAGATAGACAACAGGAGAGGTAGGCACTAAATGACAAACAGGATGCATCTGGTAATGTCGAAGGTGCGCAAAGTGCACCAAGCGTGATCTGGGAAAGGTTTGACGTAGAAAAACGGTATGGCAAGCAGCGCTACAGAATATCCAAAAACAGAACCTCAGATAACCGAAACTTCGTTGATGTAGAATAAAAAGGGGAAAATCGACATTCAGTGATATTTCAACTAAGTAAGAATATCAAGATTAATCTACCTAATAATCTTGTACCATGCATCCAGTTTTGTGAAAGAACTCATAATTGTCTCGAAATTATAAGTTCCTTGCACATTGATTTGGTTGAACTTAGGATTGTGCAATCACGGCTGACGTTCTATGCGCAGCCTCCGATACTGTAGCAGAACCACCGTCCTGGATTTGTGTCTGCCAGTTTCGTGGAAGTGTGAAATCCGTGTGTCCATTTCAGAACTACTTCGGTTAGCCTACGCTTAGTACACTATGATTCCTAACTTGGCCAGGATCGCATAGTAGGGTATCTGTGGGTGACACCGTTTGTGGACGAAATCTGTTTCACTGCACTCAGAGGACAACATAAGTAGGCAGTCACGGACGGAACCTTCAAGGCTACAACCGTCTAAGCCAGGCTTGACTGGTTTCACCAAGTACACCAGCATAGTACATGACGTGTTCATCAATGCACGTGCTGTCGCATAGGCGGGCTGTTACTATGCCAGGGCTTGAGAACCAGGCACTCAATGTCATTGCGCAGCCGCAGCAGATACGTGAAAGTCTTGTCTGGAACTCGGGCTAGATGGTTACTGGGTCTGAGCTACGGCAATTGACTGGATCGTTATCGAAGTACCAATACAACATGTGACGACTCTTTGAGAGCTGTGATTGTTTAAATGTTACTGAGTACCGGTTCGTACCTAATCCGTTAAGTCACTCAGGAAACTTTGCCGTGCAACTGCTGTGTGTGTGAATTCTGTGCCTATGTGATTTCTACTCTCTGTACACTGGTTGCATCTGCATTCCACAATAACGGATCTTGCTTACAGTGCTTTGTCTTCTACCACTTGCGGATGCTCATTAGCTACGCGCTGTTATTGCGATACACTAAGAACACTGCATAAAGTCGATAGTAGGGATAGGTAGCCGGTGAGTGATCAAAACTTTATGCCCTTAAACATCATGTCAAAT
>CALYDF020000864.1:0-20944 GCA_944474145.2 Dicrocoelium dendriticum | reverse complement strand
GGGCGGGAGAGCCTATGGTGCGCTGAGGCTTGTGGTGGCTAGATCCTGACAGATGGTCTACCCACTGCTGCTACTGCTGCGCCATAGTCTCATGCCCTGGGCGCCTGCACGTGGCGACCGCTGGGTGGGAGTGAGGTTTCGCCCTTCTCCCTGCTAAGATCCAGGACACCAATCCGCATGAGTCAGCTAACTGACCATGTGCTAGACCCGCTACCTTTCGGGTGTTCATTTAATCGAAGGCTTTGGCTGAGGACCCGAGTCGTTCTCTTGTCAGGATTGGGCGCCCTGGCAGTATCCTAGTCCATCCTCTCCGGAGGTTAGGAAGTGGTCGATGCCCCACTTCCCGTAAAACCTAGCCATGGGAGACAACAGGTTACGGGTGATATTCTCAATGCTCGATTGGCGTAGAGCACGAGTGCCACGCATTGTCTCTGACGGTGGGAGGACACCTCCAAGTGTTCAATGGTTTGCTACTGCCCGCCTCAAGCCAGGCAGCCCCTGGTCAAATTGGTGCAAAACCGGCCAAAAACCCACCTGCGTCTGGCCGTGGTCGCAGGTGCGTATCCTACTACGGTCGCAAAACATATGATAATTGTTCCAGAACCTCAAAGGCTGCGTGTGACGGCCGTCAAGCAGATCCCAATCTGTCTATGCAATCACATTCCCGAGCTGTATCTGCTCTCCACTGCCTTGTGGGTCAGGCTATTGAGCCAAAGGCTCCGGGCGGAGTCCCTCAAGCAAACCTCCAAACCACCCACTGCCTTGTGGGTCAGGCTATTGAGCCAAAGGCTCCGGATGGAGTCTCTCAAGCAAACCTCCAAACCATCCACTGCCTTGTGGGTCAGGCTATTGAGCCAAAGGCTCCGGGTGGAGTCCCTCAAGCAAACCTCCGAAGCACAACGACCACCTCGCGTGCGATTGCCCACCAATGCAATCGTATGCCTGAGCGCAAAGCACTCAGCATCGGGTGCTGGAACGTGCGCACACTACTGGACCGGAACTCCAGCGAGCGCCCGGAGCGACGCACTGCACTGGTCGCGATGGAGCTGGCGCGCTACAACATCGATATTGCGGCGCTCAGTGAAACTCGGCTCGCGGAGAAAGGTAAGTTATATGAAGCAGGTGCTGGCTACACATTCTACTGGGTGGGGAACACCGCCTCAGCACCACGTGAACATGGGGTCGGATTTGCAATATCCGACCGCCTGAATGGCCAGCTGGTGGCTGAACCAACGGGCATCAGCGCGCGACTGATGACTGTTCGCCTACGACTCGGAAGAGGTAAGTTTGCTACTTTTATAAGCACGTACGGTCCGACCATGTGTTATCCTGATGACACGCGTGATCAGTTCTACACTGAGCTATCCTCCGTGATACGGTCTGTGCCGAAGAGCGACCGACTATTTCTGCTGGGTGATTCCAACGCGCGCGTTGGGCGTGACGCATCAGCGTGGACAGATGTTATCGGTGCGCATGGCATTGGTTCAGCGAATGCGAACGGTGACAGGCTGCTCTCACTGTGTGCCACTCACGGCCTGACGATCACGAACACTCGGTTTGTACTGAGTGCGAGTGATATAGCAACTTGGACGCACCCACGGAGTGGTCACGCTTACCTGCTCGACTATGTCATCGTACGTCAGCGTGATATGCGTGAAGTGCGCATGACACGTGTACTGCGTGGAGCTGAGTGTGGCACTGATCACAAATTGGTTCGGACCAAACTGTACATATATTTTCGTAAATCTATGTATTGCACTCCCGCCGTGAATCGGCGTAAATGTAACATTCTCTCCCTCGGTACTGTGGCGAAACGTACTGAGCTGGAGAAGGCGATGGCTGCACGCCTGTGTGGTGATGTGGACTGTATAGCCACAGTGGGCGACCTGTGGCACCACATTCGCGACCAGGTGACAGCTGCTGCGGAGGAGACCATCGGGCGCGCAAACTGTAAGCGGCCTGATTGGTTTGATGACAACAATGTGACGATTGACGCATTGGTGTCAGAGAAGAATGCAGCATTTGCTGCACATGTGGCAGACCCCAGTGACTTGGGGAAGAAGAGTCAGTTTTGCAAACTTCGACGGCAACTGACCCGAGAGCTCCGTCGCATTAAAAATGCATGGTGGACGGAGAAGGCGAAGCGGATGGAATGCTACGCCGAACGCTGTCAACACAAGGAATTCTTTGACTCCTTGAAGGCGGTGTATGGAATGAGTTTGGAGCCGCTGAGGACACTGATCGATGGTAGTTCAGGCGCTACCTGCACCCAGACTGCAGACATAATGCAGGTCTGGCGGAAACACTTTGACTGTCTCTTGAACAACCGTTCAGAGATCGACTGGCCTACATTGAATGGCCTGAAGCAGCACGATGTGAAGGCGAATCTGGCGGATACGCCGAGACTGGATGAGACGCAGAGAGCACTTGCTCAGCTGCGAAACGGCAAATGTGCCGGAGGTGACGGGATCCCGCCTGAAGTATTGAAACACGGTGGACCCGCGTTGTTGACTGCGCTGCACCACTTGGTGCAACGCGTGTGGATTGAGGAGGAGGTGCCTGCTGAGCTGAAGGATGCCCTTGAGCTACCACTGTACAAGGGCAAAGGTAGCAAGCAATGTTGCACGAATTATCGTGGCATCAACTTGCTGAGTTGTGTGGGCAAGGTGATTGCCCGAATCCTGCTCAATCGCCTCGTGAGTCAGATTGTGGAACCAAACGTGGCGGAAGAGCAATGTGGATTCCGTTCGGGTCGCAGCACTATAGATATGGTGTTTGCGGCTCGTCAGTTGCAAGAGAAGTGCAGAGAACGACACCAGCCTTTGTACTCGCTTTTTGTTGATTTCACCAAGGCATTTGATACGGTGAATCGCGAGGCACTGTGGCTGGTGTTGGGTAAGTTTGGTTGCCCGCGTAAGTTTGTAAGTTTAATTGAATGTCTGCACAGTGGTATGCGAGCGAGGGTGCAGCTGAGTGGAGAGACCTCTGATGACTTTACAGTTGTCAGTGGCGTGAAGCAAGGCTGTGTGTTAGCTCCTGCCCTGTTTAATATATATCTTCATGCAATGTTGTCTTGTGCTTTTGATGCGGCTTGTGCTTACGGTGTTCGTGTGGAGCACCGTATTGATGGTGGGTTGCTGAACATCCGTCGTTTCGGTGCGACAACTCTAGTCTGTGAGACAACTATCCGTATGTTGCTGTTTGCTGACGACTGTGCGTTGTTTTCACACAGCGCGGATGAGTTGCAGCACATGACTAGTGCTCTGGCTTCGACAGCGGCCAAATTCGGGCTCACCATCAACACAAGCAAAACTGTCTGTCTCTTTCAGCCTTCACCGGAGGTGCAATCTTCAATATTGCCGCAAATCAGCATTGGTGCTGAAGTATTGGAAACCACCTCCCGCTTCTGCTACCTTGGGAGTGTGATGTGGACTGATCAGCAGCTACACGTTAAGTTGCGTAATCGCGTGTCGAAGGCGGCAGCGGCATTCGGGAAGCTTGAGTACTGAGTGTGGAACAACCATCAGCTTAGCATTGGCACGAAGCTGATGGTGTACAAATCCATGGTACTGTCCGTTCTTCTATACGGTGGATATAACCTTCATTTATTTAGTCAATTAAAGCCCATCAATGATGACAGAAGTAAGGCAAACATGAATTCTACTCGAGCAAAATGAAATCCGCGATGCTCCTCCATATATTTTCTCTGTCCTCTTAGAATCCTCAGAAAGACCGCGATTCAGTATTAGCATATGATATAGGATCATCGCTTGGCAAAGCAAAAATTATTTCATTCACTATTTCTTGCCAAACATCAATCGAATAGACCACTCAGGATTACATCATCTACTAAGCCTCGAATTTCCTCTCTTGTTCCTCCTCGTCACAATGAGTAAAATCCCTTCACCGAATTAATTCATGGGTGTCAAAATTATAACAGCAATATACGCGTTAACTCTTAGCCTAACTAACGTTCATAAGGATAGCATGGTTACAAGTACAGTTGTTCCGTCCATAAATGTTCTAAGTATATCCACTTCCCATCTCCCCGTTAGCAGCTTCCGGTCGGTTTTATTGCTGTGTTGACAAGATCACTTTGTGTTGGAATTCGCCGTTCGTGGAAATTTAGCAACAAATCAGTTTCATTTAGGATTCTAACTTTGCCGACCAGAAATACTTGTGTTCTCATCACTTATTTTCGGTGCTCTTGATATCATCATTTTCTCCAGAATTTGGCCAACATCTTATTTTCGGATTATTCACAATGCCGAAGCAGTCACCTTGTGATGCTTGTTCCAATACAGTCGGATACCGTGCAAATGCCTTCACGTGTGTTTTGTGCCAAGTTAAATACCACATTTTATATGTTGGACTATCAGTTGAACAGTTTCACCGTTTTTCTCAAATCCAGCATGATTTCATTCTAAAGTTACGTGAAAATTGCCGAAACAAGAAACAGCCAGGAAGAGTAAAACCGACCTGTAGGCTTCAGCATTCCGTAGCGAACAGCTCCGTGTGCTTGGCCCAACAACCTAGCCCGAAAAGCCTTCAGGTTTCAGTTCAGTCTTCCACTTCTAACCGTGCAGACTCACCGGCATGAAGGCCAACCGTTTTGAGAATCCCAGTTTCACCTGGCATAAATTCTATAACATTATTTGTCCAACAGGCACTGATGTCCTAGCAGATGAAAGCCTGAGTGCTGAAGACCAGTGGAAAGAACAAAGAACGAAATTACGAAAGTATGTTGGGTTTTTAACTTCTGTAGGTCAACATTTAGCCAAACCACATGAGGCTGGTAATATAGTTCGCCCTGCAATGTCTATCTCGTCCGACCGAAAGCGTTATAACCTCGTGATCTTCGACGCGACTGAGTCCAGTGATCCATCACCTCATGTGCGCTACCAGCACGATGTTAAGATTTTACAGAGTCTAATTGGCATGCTCCTCGACGTTTTTGAGAACTCGGTAAAAGAGAGGCAACCTACCCGTATTGGCAATCAAGGTGATCAACGAAATCGGTCTATGAGATTCACTTTTGTGGACAAAGCCAGTAAAGAGAGTTCTTATCCAACACTGACACGACTATTACAGATGCGGTACCATAACCGGAGTAATGGACAGTGTCGACGCTAAAAGGACTCCTCTAAATTAACCAAACAAAAATTTTCGACATATTTTCCTACACTAATTAGTGCATTATATTGTGTAGCTCTACTTCCTGGTCGGCATTTTTCTAAACGTTTGTATGGGCAACGGGGAGCTAGTTGCAGTTATGGGAACCATGTTTAAGCAGGATATGGTGATATAGAAAGCCAAAATATATACGCTTCCTGTGACGGCCGATGGATTTGTTGCAAGAATCACCCATTCTGTGCAAATTCCACATCAACATGTGCTCCATTTGCTTTCGGACTACAGGACTGAGTAACCGTGAGACTTGGATGCAGTAACAATTTTGCATACATAATGATCTGTTCAACCGCGGTATCCAGGGCACGCACAGACAGTTAAACAAAATTCCATCCCCGAGTATACTGAGCTCAAGGAAATAAAATTACAGCAACTACCAATTCCTGTTTGAAATGACAATCATTGAGTTTTCCTCTAAGTCAGTTCGACAAAAGTATCAGTACGGTAGCGAACATCTCACTTTTGGAATAAAGTGAAATTTCTCAGAAAATGTTTATCTTTTACCTGGTGAAGTTGGAAAAAAGTATAGATGGATATTCAATCTGCATAACACTTGTCGCTGTGGCGCTATGTGGGGACGATTGATTCTATTCACGTGAATGATGCTCAGCTGGATACTCGATACTCCGCTTGCCAACGAAGAACCACATCAAAAGGCGGGGGTGCACAAGCTGGAAAGAACAATCAGGCAGAGAATCTTGGTACCCAGACTCGATTATCTCGAGGAGTTTGGCGCAACATCACAGTCAACTTTTGACGTTAACTGTTGTCAGCTTCCTGGACCGCTTGTAGATGCAGTTTTGCAACCAACTTGCCAATTAACAGAATCAAGTCCATTGGCATACCGGAGAGTAATTAAGCGATGTTCATCGTATTAATTGTCAAATACAACCTCATCAAAATGTGCATATGAAGAGGTATGGTATAAGGACAGATTGTTTTGGGTTTAGTCGCTGGTATATGCTTAGAAACAGGCCCACGGCGAGAGGATATGATTGAAGAGGTAAGAGCTGAGCGTGTGAAATGTGAAATATGGTTTGCACAACAAAAAGAACATTTTTCAGTTTCGTTCGATAAAGTCTACCTATTATAGAAAGCGAAGTCTATATCGCCAATGCAGGGTGAATTCCTTATCTACCGACCCCATTTGTACATCATGATTACGCTGGGATCGTGGCACCAGCGTTTAGTGCTTTTGAGCTATTGTCACTTGCGGACGACATGGCTCAAGTAGGGAATTGGTGACAAATTACTGGTCTATGCCAGCAATGCGGTTTTCAGTGGTGGCAATTTCATTACACCAATTTACTTGCGCTAACCATGCAAATAAACGTTACTGTTCCAAAAACGTCGTATTTACAATAAGGTTTCGGTTGCGATGTTCAAAGAAACGGGTCATGTTCACTTAATACTGTGGCGCAACTTGAATCCAAAGTACAATTCATCTAAATCCCAAACGAAATATGCATGTAAATAGGTAGCCACAAAGTTCAGCAATTTTGTGGGATCAATCAGTCTATCGTTGCCAAAGAAATTTTCAATGCTTTCACGCAAATGAACGTGAGGGAATTACTAAGAAGAATCACGACAGGGGAAGTTTTGCTCTCGGTGTGTAGTTGCTTACGGGTTGGTACGCACTCGGTCAACTTTCGGACATTCTGCACACAGCCCTGCAATAGGTGGTCCACGCATGGTGCTTCAAACACCCCGCACAACATTTACTGTGAAAGTCCTTGAATTGCACCATGCAAGCAGGACTCCAATGGCAGCGTCTCATCTAACTACGTAGGACAGAAGAATGAGGAACAAGAGTACCTGCGTAATGCGAAGGAATGTAGCCGATTTGGGTAAATTGTTTGATGGGTTACGACATCAAGCTAACATGTAAGTTTTAATAATATAGTCATGGGAATTACTAGCAACATAATGTTTGATGACCAGTGTATTGGGACCAGGTCCACTAGGATTGCAGTTGTTTTCGTGTTTAAACATTTACATCATGAAACGTACCCTGTAAATTGATTTTACAATCCACATCTAATCGCTGCATCACAGCGTTTTTATTGCGGAACACGAGCTTAACCGATGGCAAGCAACGAACACTGCAAAGGGTCTCCTAGGTGAAGTGCTTAAGGTCGTTTGAACTAGAACATCATGTGTATGTGGACAGCGCAACTCAGTGCCAGGAACTCTACCATAACAACAATACTGATTGCCACTCAATCTGCTGCTGCCCAGTAACTTACTCATCCTAGGTATATCATATCCAGTTTGGCGGTGAATTACATGAGTTTAACAAGGCACCGACAACATATTACATACCAGTTGTGTTGGAAAACGGAGTGTACAAATGACTGCATCCGCACTTCAAGGAGGTAATGATGCAGAGGCAGAATTCTTGTCAATGGTCGCCTCTGTCATACCCTACACACTGTTCGAATTTACCTAGAAGCTCCTTTGTGTGATCTTCAGCAACGCCAAATAAATCGGTAAGAATAGTGTGAAAAATAACACAAAACCGGTCGTTGTTCATGTGTCTCCGAGCTTCTACATTTAGGCTAAATAGAGGCCGAAGTACTTGACTGGAGTAAACCTCGCTTCAACATTGAAGTGCACTCAATCGAAACCAGATTCGCTACTTCAACATCCCGCATGCCGCCACCACTTAACTACCCAGCGAATGCTCCCCGAGTGACGAAAGTAACATTGCAATCCAAACCGATGTTAGAAAAGACTATCAAACTGCAATACAAAAAGCGCAATATATTGCCATCCGAAATGCGTATGTAGGCGCTAGACAGCCGACCACAAGTAGACAAGGTAACACTGAACAAGCAATCACATGTAAAACCCCGTCACCATACAGCTCAGAACGGGGACAATGTCGAAATATCCAAGCAGCTGAAGGATCCAAGATTATCTTACACTTGCTGGTACTGAGTAATCTACACGACTACCCGGAACTGTTGTAAGTCATGCCTCGACGATCCGGTAAAACACGGCCGGAAGTCAACCACACAAATGTCTGCATAGATTTTAACCAAAATATCAGCATCCAAAGATGCGCCTCTAAACTACGTGGCCCTTCGCTACTTGAATGCCCATGCACAAAGTCTTCTCAGCAACCTAACCGAACTTTGGTGACGTACCAACTGTTTTGACCTTGTGCTTAACAAGGAGGAACTAACGGTCGACACCGTGACCATAGATACACCATTTGGCCGTAAGTTTCACGCGTGATGTTCCTGAGATATGTTTGCCATACGGAGTGCTTCAGTGAGAACAACGACGAAATCTACGTCGTCACCCATTACGATATCCTGTACAACATCGCTTAAGAAACCGATTGGTCCATCCTTGCAGAGCAGCCGCCCGATGTATCCTGGGCAAGGACTTCACCCCTTGAGCGGCCCAATGTCATGTGCGTCGAAAACCAAATTCTTTCCTCTTTAGCAAACTGCATGACTTTAAGGGATTCAGCATGGAGCGCTTATGAAGCCTGTCCGAGTAATCAGGGTTGGGATGTTTTCAGAACTAAAAAAACCACTTTGTCAATTTGATCTGGGATGGCAAAGCCCGTCAACGACGATTCGTGCTGATCAGATGTAACACTAATCCTAAAATGCTGTATAGGTAGGTCAACGAGCTAGGAGTGTGCAGCATATGACACTTGTTCTAAGGGCAACCAATCCTCCTGCGCAATGTACAAATAAAAACATGCGGAGCCCTCGATCTGCAGTCTTCATTCTCTCGCTGTTGTTCAAACTAATAGGAGGTATTATTGCAAAAGCGTTCATGTGATACCTTGAGAGCAACAACCTCACAACTTCACGGCAGCATGGATTCTGCCATAATAGCTCTTGCACTACAAACTTGCTTCTAATCTCTGCATGGTAGACATCATCAGGTGATGTCAGTGTAGCATTAGATGTCGGCAACCTGGACTTTAATAAACCGTTATACCGCCTTGAACACCACATTCTCTTTCACAGACTTCGAGGCCAGAATATCAGTGACCCTGTACCCGGCTGGATATGCGATTTTCTCATTCAAATTCAACTGAATGTGAGGATCCGCAGGTCCATATCTAACCCAGTTAACGTCAAGTGTGGTGTGCCTCAAGGATCGGGCATGGCACCAGGTATATTCCTCGTATTAATCAAAATATTGCTAGTGTAGACAGTCGAACCTCTTGCTATTTGTAGTCGATGCCAAAATCTGGCATGATATCCAAACAGTGAATGGCCACGAGGCACTGAAGCGCGATTTTAATAGGGCCTACCGTGATCATCCGAGAACCGGCTACAGTTCAACGCAATGAAATGCAAAATTCTGATCTTGCACCATTATTGTATCTATGAATATCGACTTTGGGACCGGGAGTTACAACTTGCTTCCAAGGAAAGTGACCTCGGGTTAATCATGCACGACGACGTCGGCTACTCGAAAGAAGTCGAAAAGGTATTGTAGTGAGCCAGTCAGCATCTTGAACTCTTATGGTGATTTACAGGAAATTTCGAACCATCTGGCTTTATGTAACTCCGAACACCTATGTGAGGTCTCACTTTGAATACGCAACCTAGGTCTGGCGTCGCTGGTTTAGCTGACACAAGCGCCAAGTACGTGCACCGGAAGCTCCACAACGTAGAGGGACCAAACTCGTTAGATGGTTATTACACCTCCCCTATTAACGCAAACTGCATGCCCTGAGATTGTACGGTGGTACTTATCGACGTCAACGAGCAGACCTTAGCATGCTTTACCTGATAGTGGCGAACCATAACCACGCCTGTCACGATCTGTTGCAGCTGAGCCGCAAAACAAAAATAATGGACAACCAGCCCAAAGAGGCCAGGCACTACAGTCGACTTGAATGTCGCCAATCGTTTTCTTCTATCTGATGCCCCGAATATAGAACGCCCTTCCAACCCATGGTATTTTTTCCCTACATGAACGCTTGTCAAAAACGACTCTATGACAGCCTTTCCCACTAACATTACTGCATATCGTCCGTTTCACTCAGAGGACGAAATAACGCAATCCAGATCGTGTGCTTAACATCCCTCTCCGTAAAGTGACGGTGTGGATATATGAACAACCTGGATATGCTTAAATGAATTTCCTACCATATCGGTCCAATGAAGCGACACACGAGCGAAGCTTGTCAACCATTTTTAGTATTTTACAACAGCCCTCCATATTACTTTCGGTGCGCATATTCAATCCCCATAGCAAACAGTCGTTATGCAACGGTGTAGTCAAATTGGTAGAAGCTCAACCTAACGAGCCACAAATACTTTGATTTTATTATTTTTCAGTGCATCCATCCTACGGGACTTTTTAAGCAACCGCTTTTTTACCAGTGCTAATTCATTGTATATTGTTTCAGTGGTGGTCCCAGACCATAAGCGTTACTTCAGGTTTAAGCAACTGGTCCAAACAAAAGTAATATAAACATGTGACACTTGTGTAACCTAACGTTACGGAATTGCCTCCCGACTTCTCAACGTTTGTAGGAACAATTCTTCTGTCATAACTTAGAAATCACAGATTACAATAACAAGTAACCACTTCAGAACGAGGGGCTGTGCTATACAGAGAAGGTGTCTTGTCAATTTCCAATCAGCTGTTTACATATCGCGCTGACACCTCATGTATATCCACAACGACTTGTACGTCAAATGCATGACATGATTGAAGGTAATGGAAAATTGCATTTATCAACCAAATTCGCTTTTGCTCATGGGTGCAAACTGGCGCGATTTTATCGCAAAAAGGTACCAAGGTAGCAATCGAGTCAGCAGGTAAAATTGTGATGTTTACCATTGGGTTTCTTATAATTTACTACCTCAACTGCTCTGTGTGTCAGCAATAATATGACGTGGATTCACCATAGTGTATCCCATTCCCAATATAAGAAATGGGATGCTAATTTTTAATCTTCGTCAAAAAACAACAAATGAACTCCTCCTTTAAATAAGCAATGTAATTATAAGGACTTTACAAGTTTGTTCAATTTGGAATAAGTCAGAGTTATGCGAAGTTTATCGAACCATGCCAGTCCACTTAGAACTTCAGTCCACTCAGTTAGCTTGTGTCTTGCACCGTCGAGGGATATAACCATCATTATTTTCTTTATTTAACGACTAGCACGGATCGCAGAAGTAAAGCAAACATCATTACTACTCGAGCAAACGAAAATCCGCGATGCTCCTCCATATATTTTCTCTGTCCTCTTAGAGTCCTCAGAAAGACCGCGAATCAGATCCCATGCAAGACAAAGTATTAGCATATGACTTGGGATCATCGCTTGGCAAGGCAAATAAGTTCTTTCATTCACTATTTCTTGCCAAATATCAATCGAATCGACCACTCAGGTTTGCTTCATCTATTATGCCTCGAATTTCCTCTCTTGTTCCTCCTCGTCACAATGAGTAAAAACGCTTCACCGAATTAATTCATGGGTGTCACACATATAACAGCAATGTATGGTTTAAACCTTAGCCTTACTCTCGTTCATAATGAGAGCATGGTTATAAGTATAGTTGTTACATCCATAATTGTTCTAAGTATTTCCACTACCCATCTCGCGGTTGGCGGCCTCTGGTCGATTTTTTTGCTGGGTTGACAAGATCACTTTGTGTTGGAATTCGCCGTTCGTGGAAATTTAGCGACAAATCAGTTTCATTTAAGATTCTAACTTTGCCGACCAGAAATACTTGTGTTCTCATCACTTATTTTCGGTGCTGTTGTTATCACCATTTTCTCCAGCATTTGGCCAACATCTTATTTTCGGATTATTCACAATGCCGAAGCAGTCACCTTGTGATGCTTGTTCCAATACAGTCGGATACCGTGCAAATGCCTTCACGTGTGTTTTGTGCCAAGTTAAATACCACATTTTATATGTTGGACTATCAGTTGAACAGTTTCACCGTTTTTCTCAAATCCAGCACGATTTCTTTCTAAATTTACGTGAAAATTGCCGAAACAAGAAACAGCCAGGAAGAGTAAAACCGACCTGTAGGCTTCAGCATTCCGTAGCGAACAGCTCCGTGTGCTTGGCCCAACAACCTAGCCCGAAAACCCTTCAGGTTTCAGTTCAGTCTTCCACTTCTAACCGTGCAAACTCACCGGCATGAAGGCCAACCGTTTTGAGAATCCCAGTTTCACCTGGCATAAATTCTATGACTGCTAGGAGAACCGCGCAAAATCCACAGCCGCATCCCGAGCTACGCACATTCTCATTTATTTCAAATAACTTATTTTCCAACAGGCACTGATGTCCTAGCAGATGAAAGCCTGAGTGCTGAAGACCAGTGGAAAGAACAAAGAACGAAATTACGAAAGTATGTTGGGTTTTTAACTTCTGTAGGTCAACATTTAGCCAAACCACATGAGGCTGGTAATATAGTTCGCCCTGCAATGTCTACCTCGTCCGACCGAAAGCGTTATAACCTCGTGATCTTCGACGCGACTGAGTCCAGTGATCCATCACCTCATGTGCGCTACCAGCACGATGTTGAGATTTTACAGAGTCTAATTGGCATGCTCCTCGACGTTTTTGAGGACTCGGTAACAATGAGTCAAACTATCCGTATTGGGAAGCAAGGTGATCAACGAAACCGGTCTATGAGATTCACTTTTGTGGACGAAGGCAATCCAAGACTGATGATATCCCGCCTAAGTAGGCTGAAAGATTTGCAGATGCATGTTCGTCCAGACCCGGACCCAGCAGACAGAACGCGGTTAACGTCTGCCATCACTGAGCGGAAAATACTTACTGGTGACGGGGAAACAAACCTTCGTATCGAACATTTTCGGGTGGTTTCCAAAAATTTGCGAATCATGATAAACAGGCTGCACACACTTCAAGCACGCCCGGCGGGTCCTGCTGCGGCCTGCGAGCAGACTTCACAAAGGTTTGCAGTGTTATGAACAAGCGCGATGAGCTTTGTTGTTTCGTTGCGTCTGAGAAGCCAGAAGTAGTGGGACTCGCAGAGACATGGCTGTATTCAGAGTTATACAACCAGGAACATGAACTCAACGGTTACTCGTGCTTCCGATGCGAGAGATTAACGAATGCCCGCGGTGGTGCATTGTTTTACATCGGGTCTTCGCTGCGTGGGAGACTTGTGAGCAACTACCGGTAACGAAATTGTATGTGAGCTGCTGTGGGGCTCCAGCCGTCTCAGGCGCGGAGGACTACTTGTGGGCGTAGTTTATCGCAAACCCCCTGAGTCGTTCTTTGGATTGACTGCCCCATCTTCGAAACCACATGGGTGGACCACACCTTCTATTTATGAGCAATTTTAACTGTCCTCAAATATGATAACCTGATGGGTATTTGATGCATGTATATAGTGAGGTTGAAGCAAAGCTCAGAGATTTGTTACTTGAAACTGGTGCATCGCAACCTATATGCCAGCCAATACGTATAACAACACGCTTAGCCCCGTCCTGTTTCGGCCTGATGGTATCAAGCTACGAACAACGAGTGCGTGATGTTCGGATCCAGGAGTCCCTGACTACAAGCGATCACTCAGTGTGCATAGCTGATACGTCCACTGTAACCAGCTTACAACTACCGCAAAACAGACTTTGATGGTCTAGCGCAAGCCGCTAGCCAACTCGATTGCTCTTTGTCTCAATCTGCATCTTTAATGTACTTTTGGATATTTATAAAAGGGAAATGGACATGATTGTGCTCCTAAGTTGTGCCGTTGAAATGTCGGAAGTTGGGACCAATAAAGTCTCAATGAGCTGACAGGGATCATGGAAATCTGGCTCGGAGTCGGCGCAGCCTGTGGGACAGATACCTTCTCTCTGGCTCTGTCAGTGCCTACGAAGGGTATACAAGTCAGCTGAACCACTGCAACAGTGCTAAAAGGACGAAGCGCAGAAATATCGAAGAGCAGCTCGCAATCGCCGTAAAGACCACTCCAAAGAGCCCTTTGCTTACGTGAGGCAAAGCCTGAAGCAGGTGATGTGTCAGGGCTGAATGGCCCTGTTGGACAGCCCCATACTTCCAGCACTGAGCTTGCGTCCACGTTGGTATCGCATTCGCTGCTGTATCTGCAACTGACCAGGTGTCTGTTCCGAGTTCGACGTTTACCGCTTTTACCGAACTCGGCAATCTGGATTGCAGCGTTGAAGAGGTATGTCAAATATTCGCCAAAAGTGACGATAATATCCTGCTGAACCTGATCGGCTTCATCCACTGATTCGCAAGTCAATTTCGACCATCATCTCTCCTAATGTGACTGAGCTTATCAACAGATTGCTGTTCGAAATTTCTTTGCCCATTGACTGGAAATGTTCGATGGAAAAGCCTATTCAGAATGGCAACAACCCTAGGAAATAAGACAACAGAGAGCAATTTGTCTGATAACTATATTGGCAAAGGTTGCTGAGAAAATCGTGAAGACGGGATTGTTGCTGTTGCTACAGTTAAAATAAATCCTGACGCCCACAAAGCACGGTTTTATGCATGGCCGCTCATGCAATACATATTAGCTTGTGACGAGGCACGAGGGGTTGAATTCAAAAAGCATGGGGAAGTCTGTCAAGGTGGTATTCTTCGATTTCAGTAAAGCGTTCGACAAGGTCGACCATGAGGTTCTCCTTCATAAATTCAGGATGTGTGGTGTCGGTGGCTCACTGCACCGGTGGATCCGCGATTTCCTTGTTGGAGGAAAGTGGAAGATACAGTTCGACGGGCATCTAACTGATTGGCATCCCTCTACAACTGGCGTGCCTCAACTCACTGTGCTTGGGCCCAGTCTGTTTTTGATCCACATCAATGATTTACCTCAGCTTCTCCGACCGCCGTGTGACTTATTTGCAGACGATATGAACTTCTAGAGAAACATCGATGCACCCGACGACTGTGGCTTACTTCAGCAAGACCTCAACCGCCTTTCCGCATTATCTGCAAAAGTTCTTCTCCCGATCAACATAGTCAAGCCTGTATTTACGAGTCTAGGGAATGGCGCTTACGGCCGAACCTACCATCTTGATGGCTAACTAATATTTCTCACACCCTCCGTGAAGGACCTAGGTGTACTCTTGCGCTACGAACAGTCTATGTCGTAACGGACTGTGCATGCTTTGGGCGCTCATCCCAGCTTCGGCACACAATCTGAAATGGTTGTCACTCGTCTCTTCCCTTCCATCATTAGACCGATGCTAAAGTACAGTAAGCCCGCCTACATTCCGATTGCCCGAGACGAGGCACAAAATATCGAACAGGTCCAACGCGCTGGTACCTGGCTCATCCAGAATTTACGTGACTTGGAGTATGAAGTACGGTGCAAAACTATGACTCTACACCTTGTCCTACCGTTGGGTGCGGGTGGACCTCATTATAACCTACCGTATTCTACATCGCGGTGACTTCGCCATGCTGAGGCCAGTGCTACAATTACGAGGTATATGCAGCACACACGGACACAGATACAAACTTGTTATGCCGGATGTGAAGCGGGTTCCTCGCCCACTGTGCTTCGAACGGAGAGTGGGATAGATTTGGAGCCGTTTGACTTAACATGTGATGGACGCATCATCTGTGCAGCAGTTCAAAACGTTGTTAGCCTTATAGTTTCTCACTATTCGATTCAGAGAACGATTGCACACTTGCGATGAAACGTCACATTTGTGAATCCTGCAATACCGTGACTCATATATTTTACAATTTACATGTGGTCGATAACGATATCCAGGGTTGGCAATTTTTATTGCGTTTTTCAGCATATTTCCAGAGAGTTGTACAGAATTCATTTCTACTTGCTCTATAATGCCGTATTCAGTATTCGCTGTTGTTCACGTGCTCGTCATATACCTACTTAACTCGGCTGACCCGCAGTTGAGTATGCAGCGCTGACATTTCCCAGTCTTTTGGCTACTCGATATGAACAACAATCGACAATTACGGGCTGCAATCTGATCCGAGGTTTGGTTGCAATCGAAGCATCGTTCCCTATTACTGTTCGACGAGACAACTGCTAACTGTATCACCAACAAGGGAACTATATTTGCTCCTGTAAAATAGCTTTTGTTGATGGCGATCTAAGATTACGTAATATAATATGATAAACCGCATCTCACGTACTAAGGAACATAACGATAACTATGAGAATTAGCGCAATTGGTAAACGTAGTCGTTGAAAACACAACAAGCACGCTTATATACCAAGTGCTGAGTCATATGTGGGGTTCTATTAGAAGAAATGTGCACATTTGAAGTATAGAGCAGCCTAAAAATAGCAAGGGTAACCCAGTGTTATACCCATTCGTCTGGAAATGTGCAACTTTGTCAACAACCTCTAACGAAGCCTGAGAAATTTTGGGAAACGTAAGATAGAAACGCAGGCTAATTTTACGTCATCAAATCTATTTACCATTCCAGCTCGTTCAGTGTATCAGTATATTTAATATTCCATCCTAAAATACATTACATTTTTCGCTGCAGCATGACCGCACGAGATCTTCTGCAGCTCCATCTGAATTGTGCATGGAAAATGCGCGTCGACTTCGATTCAATGACATGGGAAATACGCCGGCTATTCTGAAGATCTCCATGGGAAGATCAAGTGAATTCAAAATTCCGTTGGATAAGTGACCGTTTCATCTGCTTCCAACAGAGAGTCCATGGACTTATATTTGTCTGCCTGGTTTGGAATGTTTGACTGAAGTATAGCGTTAAGTTCCTCGACGTCTTTATTCGTGGTCGGAATAATAGCTGTTCCAATCAGCTAAACCTGATTCTAGCAACTGAGATGAATAACGGGACATTTAAAGTTTGCTGCTACAAAGCAGAGTAATTCAGACAAGCATTTATTTCGTGTACTGGTGTCGATCGAGGTATTACAGGTAATGTTTGCCTGAAATTTCTTGCAAGCAATAATAATGCTTTCCCAAATGGTCTGATGTTTCCAGGCAAATCTTGTAGTAATCAACCAAGTGCCTCGTGCGATATTTGTGTGCCATTGTGCATTCATGTCAAACAGAAGTGTACCTTTCTGTAAAATCGTTTCCCACTCCGGAAGCTCTCGAACTGTTGTAGGTGAGACTTTCAATCAATGGCATGTTCAATGTCAAGGTTAAAGCGGATTGAGCATCTCTTACTCCAGGTGCCAATACCGCAGCTATTCCGACGACGCGAGAACTAAGGCTAGGTTAATTTGGAGGGAACGTTTTACCAGTTTCTCGTGGCACATCTATGAAGAAACTTGCTCCAATCAACTTATTGCCAGTTTGCATAATATGACTGTAAACACCTTTTGCCCAAGTGTTAGCCTAGGAATGTCCGATTGCACATACGACGAAAGATCAGCTATGTTATAATTTTGTTCACAGCGTAATTCGACATCGACCGAAAAAGCAACGGACCGATTGGACGATGATATTAACCTTTGGTTGAAAGCAATTTTACGATTTCTAAGCACAGATCTTCAACCATTATAAATGCTTCGCTGCATGGTTCTACTGGGAAATCCATGTTCCCATATGCATCTTCCGTTCATATTCGAAGGAACATATCTTCAGCCATGTGCGAGTTATATTTCTCCTTTTGATCTGTTGCAAAGGAAAGAGAGCAGGCCGTCAATAGGATTGCAATCAATGTGCGAATTTGATTTGGATGTGACGTGTTGCACGCTCCATTATTGCATAAATCCCAGTGTAGGTCGTTCTCCGCTGAATACAGAACTTGACATGCTCTGCGGAAAGTGGCATGTGTAACGCCGTTGACAATGCTCAATTGCTGAAATGATGTTAGAACAGGCTAATTTACAAAAAACATGCAAAGAAAAAGCATTCCTCTTGATTAGGATGCACAGTGTACAGTCTGCTTATCGTAGTTTCTTTGAAGATGCCAGGTAGTCTTTTGATTGCACTTCTCGTTTGCGTCGTTCAAATGATTTTCACCTCGCATTCCATTTGCACATCAGAATACAGCAGCATTTTGCAAACGTGTCATATTGACTTAAGGTGAATAAAGCAGTTAACGTTGTGTCTGATGGGCCGATAAGTCGTCTGTAATTGACGTGGGCCAATTTAGTATTGTGGTGGAACCAACGCATATTTCCACAAATTTTGGAACAACCTCAAACTACATGAATAAGGTAAACAGTATGCGGACATCATGGCCTCCAAATTTGAGCATAGCATACGGTATTCCGTTCTGGACATGACGAAATTTCCTTCGCATTGAGTTTGTCAGAGTTCTTATGTCAGATTGCTCAAGTGCAACAGTACAGATGCAATCTGCAGTTTTGCAGGGATTTTTACCATTGGTACTATGCACGGTTATGTGAAGAAAGGATGCGAAGTATTCATTGAAAATCTAACGCGTCTGCGTGGTGTTTGCAAAAGGCTGTTGTCGGACAATATAATGGAAGGTGGTACATAATACTTGTAGTTGCTTCTGAGATGAAATAGTCTAGTCTTTTCCTTTGGTTTATTGCAGGACTCTAATGTGTTGATCTCACCACTGAGAAGTTTTGTGAACCGATTTGTTTCTAAGGAAGACATAAGTTGATTTTGCTGAATTAATAGACTACAAGTGTTAGTCGTTTTAATTCCAAGTCCTAGATTCTTCAGCTTTCGTATTATATACGACGGGATAGCGTTTGGACTAGTTTTGAGTAAAGTACACCTTTGACGCCTAGAGCAGAAGATATCTAGACAGAAGATTGCGTTTTCTATAAGAAGTCAGCAGCATGTTGAGGTTCAGCGGAGAGGAAATGGTCATTCCAGTGTAGAGAGCACAACTTGATTACAAAATCTTTCCGGGTAGTCACAAGATAGTCACGGAAAGTTATAATATTCTTGAGTAAGTTGTGGTTGTAGGTGATTCCTTTGAAGCTGCTCACTGCTATCTTGTCGTCACCCCCAGGAAGAATGGGGATGATGCGTTCGCTTCTAAGATTTTTGGCCTTTGTAAATATTAGGTCTAGCTTGTGTTCATCTGTTGCTAGAGGTAAAACTTGTTGATTCCAATCAAATATATGGGTTGCTGTAACAATATGCAGATATTTTAATGGGGACCGTGGTGAATACCAGAACATCTCAGACATGTTAAAAACACAAGCAATTATGTTCCAAAATGCCGGCTGCTCAGCGACACATTAGAATACTTCCACGAGGCGATTGATATCTGATTAAGGACTGTGTGATGGTTTGGACCCACAACCAATATACATGGTTTTGCCATTTATTTGAATGTAAATCCAAACAGCGTCATCGAGGCCATCTAGAAGTAGGTCGCACACAGAAGTTACATTGTGCTTATTGTCCACATATATGCGGCAGCCGCCACCGTGGCGGGATATGCGACTACTGCTAAAGCTGCGGAAGTCTGGGATGTAAAAGTGGATATCAGAAGTATGTTCGTCTTCGTGGAAATTACAAGGTCAGGACGGTAGAGAAACAGTAGAGAACATAGGTGGTGCGTTTCGATGTTGAGAGACATCATTTAAGAGGAGTAATGTAAGATATCCATGTTGCGTAGACAGGTTTACTGACTGTTTGTATATGGTTGGACAAAGGTTATCATCCTTTGTAGTGGAGGAACATGCGTAAATTCTGTCGGAATCTATGCCGCTGGTTTCAAGCACGTTTGTGCTAATTTGTAAGTAGTAGGGTTTTTTATAAGGTTTTTGTTTAGATTCGTCGCAGTTAGACACAGACAGACAGCCACCACACATCCGCTTTCCTGGATGTGTGGTGGCTGTCTGTCTGTGTCTGACTGCGACGAATCTACACAGAAACGTTTGGGCTAAGTGGATGATCTGTTGGAATAATTGCAACGCCTGCTGAATCACTGGGGTTGGTGGCCGTGTGGCTGTCGATAAATCTAACCAAAGAATTCGGTATGCATGGGGTTCAAATGGGTGAATGTAGTTTGGGACACTATCTGAAGCCGTCTCTCGCATTCTTGTGGTAGGTGGTGTGGAAGCATACCTAGTCGGTTTGTTTATTCCGCTTTAAGTAGATAGATATCTAGATGTTAGCTTCTTATGCGGTGTCAGTCGGCGGAGTCAAGCGCACTGGTTAAGCAAGGAATTAACGGTAGATGAATCACAAAATGCGAGCTTCATTGGGAGGTGCTAATCGGCTTTTTTAGTGTTAGCTTAATTGCTGATAATAATCTCCCTTTCCGATTGGCTATTCTTCAAGACATTTTAATACTTTCTTTGCTAGAAAATTATCAGGGTTGTTAAACGCTATGAGGATGTTCTGAGGTGCCGATTCCTTAGGTTGATTGAGTTAGTGCAAATGGCTTTGTTGGTGCTGTTAAAGCTGCCGCGCGCGTCAACAAAACGACGAATATTCTTGCTATTCATTAGCTCCCACGGTGCATCTTCTGACGCTGATGCTGATCATGTTGTCTAGGCTTGCGCTATCTGTGGCAAGTGTAGGCTGGAAACCTTAACGTCTCCTATGTCGATCTGTGGATACTATCGGTGTTACCACTAATTCCGTCTGTCTAGTATTTTTGTGATATTATTAACTCTATGGATGAGTGTGACATTGCTACTGAAGATCCGTTGTGTTAGTGGGCAGTCAGCAGCAGTCGCGGAGTCATCTAGGACACCTGCAATGAGAAGCTTCGTGTGGATTTGCTTATCACATGGAGTTCGAAAGTCGGTTTGCGAGATGTCAGGTGCATTATTCTGTTTCCCTGGAACAGTCATATATATCCGCTCAATGGTGTCATTTCTAATCTTATATAAGTAGTATTTAGTTCGGT
>CALYDF020000863.1:0-21041 GCA_944474145.2 Dicrocoelium dendriticum | reverse complement strand
GCTCAATGGATCCCTGAGGCACACAAACCTTCGTATCACGGTATGGTCCAGCCTCATTGCGATGGGGATTGTTAGGCCCCGTGCAAAATATCAATGCGATATTTTCGAGTGATAATATCAGGTGGACGATCTTCGAATCCGCGTGTCGATCACCTTTTGATATTCGTGTTGCGCGTCAGTTTGCATCTTACCAGAGAATATCCGGTTTTGTCGGTGTTCAGAAAAGAGAAGAGAGGAAATGTATTAATGTGTTTTGTCTGTAGAAAAAATAATGTGAAACGCTTAGGAGGGTGCTTTAAAAGATACGAAACTAAATGGAAACAAATGTATCACTTATTGCAAGTAGGTATATGTTTGTCTTAACGTGTTATGACGGGATGCATAGATCAAGGTTGTGCAGCCTTATCGGGTCTTGTGCGTAGCAGGCATATGAGGATGGATCTACAAGGAAGTCTGAAATAGGGTAACTTTATGAGCAGATTTTGGGGAGGAGGAAACGGTCTGCGTCTTCTTTAGCATGAACCTAGACGCTCAAATTTGCTTGACGGCATGGCTGGGTGAAAGGCGATTGCACGGTAAGGATGAGGGTTGGCTAGCCTCACTTAGCACACACTTATTAGCATAACCGATTAATAGGAAGACAGGAGATGAGGAGAGAGGATGTAGAGGTGTGTTCAGTTGGCTTTCTCCGTTCAGCGCGCACCTGTTGGTGGAAATCTTGGGATTGACATGGCCAAGTAAGCTGAACTTCTTCGCTGAGGATAAACATGCAGAGTGAATACATGTGCTCGGCTAGCTTCGCCCTCAGCAAAAGCTCGTTTGTGTAAACGGATTACTGAATCCTATGAATTCTGGACCTTGCTCTCATGTTGGAGTAAACGTTGTGTGGCATCTCTACAGCTTAGCCACGTTTTGCACAATTTAAGAATTGTTGGTCCTTGTGCGAAATTCATGCTGTGAATGACAGACACCTAGTTTGGCTGATAAGTTGTTCCAGATTCTAACTTATGTGCTAAAGAAGCGGTTCGCGGACCTGTTAGTCTTCGAATTGCGATCCACCAAATTGTTTATCTTGTTTCGTATGATCTATGTGGCCAAAAGTACTATGTACATACTCAGGTTGGAAACACGCATTTTCTGCCGTAGGATTTTAAAGAATGTAACTCGCTTTGGCTTCATGCATCTTAGTCAGATGGGATCATGCTTGAGCTGCTCAAAATATTTTCGTTTTGATGAAGTACCAAAAGGCGTTTGGTGAATGATCTTTACACTTGCTTTAGTGCAATGAAGTCACGTTTTGGTCTTGCTGTACACCACTTAGTCACATGCTAGTGGAAGGCGTGAAAGTGATACACAAAGTTACAAATATATTCGTTAAACTGAATGCTCTGAATGGTATTAGGGTGCTACATCTAGTCCTTGCTCTGACCCAACCTGGTAGTACACCGATAAAAAAGGGGCATGAATATCACGATCCCAAGTCTCAAGTTTGATGTCATCGCCGAAAAGTTATGGCTCTTCAACGTAGCGTAAATAATATTAAGCACAGTAGTACTAAGCACACTGCCCCATACTACACTGGTCACTACACCACCAGTCGCATCTGTTGGCTCAGATCTGAAATTTTTCATCTGCACCACTTTACTTTTGATAGTTGCCAGCTAAACCACGTAAGCAGGGTTTCTTCGACTCCATAACTCGGTTCTCCAGGAGGTTCTCCAGGTGGTTCTCCAGGAGGCAGTCAATGAATAACGATCATGTGGGCCGTTAATTGATTCCGAAATTCTAGGTATCCCGGTATGCAATACCGTGAGTTCAAGAAAACGCACTGGAAGTTGTTTGTTAGTATTCGTGGCAGAAGGATCTCGAGCGTTGTAGGTTTGAAAAGATTTGTGAGTTATTAGGCGATAGTCTTTTCTTCCGAACAAAGAACACGAGTTTTGTCATCTAAAAGTCTCTGACTTTTTTCATTGGGTTAGCACGGTGGCAGAGTTCGTGGACAACCTGGACATACTCAGAAGTAACTGTGGGAGGTCAAATCCTCGAGTTTGACACGTACAGGCTGTACAGTTGCTCGCCTATAAAATTAAGATAATCTTATACACACTATAAGTTTGTGTATTTCAGGGAGCCCAAACTGGACACAATTAAGTAGATTGACTGTAGCTGGTGGTATGTCCAATCGTGAAGTAAGCACGAAGTAAGCACAGAATCTGTTGATGAATTAAGTCTCTAATGTCATCTAGGTCAGCTATTGTGCATTTATCTGATGGTGCGAGTGAGATTGTGCCTTGACTCTGTTTGGTATTTGTGAGCCTATAAGTACTGATTAGTTTACTGTTTTGCACTGACTGCTGAGATGTTCTTTTCCATCAGTGGTCCGATTGCGGCGGTATGTCCACTATATGATCGCGATCAGATTTTGGTGTTGTATGAAGGAGGAGAAGCCTTTCGTTTTGCGGCACACTGTTAATAAGTATTCGAGCTGTATGGTTGTTTTACTTGAGGTATGCTCTTTGCGGCTGTGCAGGGAATGTCGAACGCGTTTAATGAACCTGATTGTCCTGAGTATGCCCTATGACACACAAAAAAGATTTCCTGGCTAGTGTATTTGTACTGAGAAGATACTACAAAATGCTAACATCCGCTAACGTTCATCTTCTCATTGCGTTGTTCAAAAATATAAAGGTGTTGCTGTAGTGAACATCAGCAGCTGCTTACGGGTCGCCTGTGAGGCAGCAACTAGCCCATCGAGCAGCAACTTGGCAAGTCAGACGCAGTCAGTAGTTTTACTGTACCTGGTTGGCGCTTGTGATTCGATCTTAGCCGTTGTCGGGTTTCATGAATGAAAAAGACACCACGTTGTGATTATTACCAGGAAAGTGTTCCAGAACATCAACGGATGTCATCATTATTCCTGATTACATCCAAGTTGGATAAGCTAAACGTTACACATGTTTGAGGTCGGATTCAAATGTCTACGACTGAAAAAGAAAACACCGATGCAGTGTTATAACATTAATTTCAGCTTTTGTAGTGAAGAATCGGCACACGGTTGTAACAGTTATTGTAAACAGTTTTGACTCGTCAGAACCCAGCATGCACAAGTGAAAAGCATGCTGATTAAATCTGACCCGACGCTTCTGCAAAGATCAATTTTCGTGTCTCCACTATGAACGCCAAAAGAGAGAAAACATACCATTCGATACCTCGGCTAGTAAGATGACGATATCCTGTCCACCACTGAAATGTTCGGGTATGAATAACAGCTCTCATTTAAATAGGGCGTCAAACCGGTTATGGAATATTGACTGGCACTTAAACACTTAATGTCGTGCGATTTTGTCTTTAATGTGCGTCCAGTCTGTCAGGATTGCTCCCTCTGGGATGACTGAGGTTAGTAAGCTTTTCATTCTACCGGGTGATTTCAGAAGACCAAGGTGGTATACTTGGTCGGAAGAAACACCGTTGCAGGTAAGGACTGTTTTGTTCGATCTATAACACAATCAGTGGAAAACATGATCCTAGAGTGCCAAGTTCCAGCTCTGGGGAGCTCAGCAACTGGATGTCACTAAGCTGCTTGTCACTGAGCCGAAAACCCACTATGTTTTTAGGAAACTTCATCCTAAAACAGAGACGGAGAAGTACTGTCAAACATTGCAATCACACGCTTAGCACGGGCAAAGGAAGATGGGAATTAAGCACTTGGCGGCCAACGGTCGAAGTCAGTGAGAACAATGGAAAAAGTAGTTTTCTGCAAGGGAACCGCTGAAGCACGTGGTTTATGCAGCTCTAATTGCACATTATTGGGGGCGCCGAGGTAAGGAAGGTCACAGGGAGCACTGTTGGTCGCTAAATTGTGTGGGAGAAAGCATATCATTGAAACGGGAACAGATCAAATTCGACACAGTTAGCTTTACCATGATGCATTCTTCGGCGTCAGCCACGGCTGCGTCACCCTGGGCTGGGTGAGGAACTGTATCTAATCGCCTTTACACAACGGGTTCTTTCAGAGCATAAGCTTTTGTTTGAATGACGTCATTTCACCATCGCAAGCATGCCAACGGTATCATGAGCCATGTATTAACCATTCTCGCGACAATTCAACTTCGTCTCATGCAGCGATAGCTAACTAGGATTCGTTTGACGGACCGTGTCCTGATAAAGGTCAGAGATTCTAACCACTGTCATACACAATCGAAGTGCCTAGCGCAACAAACACACAACAAAGAAAAGCCCAATGTTGAACATCAAAGTCTACATGACTTCTTGCAAGGCACTGGAATTAGGCTATCAGGCAAAATAGCTCCGAAATTAGATACCGGCCAGAATACATCCCTAGGTCAAAGCAACCATAGTTGGCGCAATTATGCGCCTCAAAATCTTAGAACGTGTGTTCTGTTATTAACTTTAATCCTTAGCACCAAAGTGTCTGTTAACTGATGAAGCGCGATAAGCCGCTTGTGTCTTGTCACGAAACGAGGCTTTTCTCGTTTGATCAGTTGCAGCAATTAAGCCAAACCGTAAGCAATGAACGAACAATCCGATTGCAGTGGTTTAGTTGGATATCATGCATTCCGGTCTGTTAGAGAAATTGCTGAATAGATGTTACAAATTGCTTCACGTCAGCAAGCGTATTTGGCAGAGTCTGTTTCTAAAAAGCTCTGGCATTGGGGCTGCAAACTGCTATGGAAGGTAGGGCTTAAACTGTACTACCCACTGACACATACTTTATTGCACGGCATCGCCAAGACATACATCTGCGAATAACCACACTAGCCTATGTTCACGATTTCTGCACATTTGCGACATGTGTAGTGGGCAACTAGTACTCAACGATGTGATGTGAGATGTACACGCACTGTAGGTGCAGAACGCATTTGTCGTGCCGTGCATCATTCCAGTGACTGCTCGTAATATGACCGAGACAATGTTTTGAAGGCTGCGCATCACGACTCTAAGAGCAATAATTAGCGGCCTCTTGAAACTGAAAAGCGATTTGTAGATCCAGAGCAGTTGCTCCGCTGTTTGCCTGTCAATGTGACTGTACGCTCTCTTTGGACACTTGTACTTACACAGGGACCATGAGTGACTAGCACTCTGCAGCCCATCTTCCCACTCGCACACTCCATTTTGTATATCACTTCGCAGGAATAACACCAGAACGCACAATGACGGGAACCATAACTGACTCGGTAGTAGCCCACACTCTTTAAATACACAACATATTCAGAAAACTTTGAGGGAATCTTGCTCACTAGCTGGACCCTGGCTCGTTCCAGCACGGAACCACACTGTCGGTCTTGCATTGCTTAGAAAGCTGTGCACGCCTACTTCCCTAACAAAGCTTGGCGGTCTCTCAGAGACAGTGCTCAGGGTGCTGGCATCGGACTAGTTTTCCCTCTTTCAGCCCTCGCAAAGGGGGCCATCAGACCAGGTGTGCCAAGTTGGAAAGAGCGTCAAACATACAACATATATTCAAAGTGCAAGACCGGCTCAGTTAGAGCGATGCTAAGGCATATGTGCTACATTGGTTATTGGTTACACTTTTGCGTACGATAAGTATGCAAGTAATGACAGTTATCCCATACCTTACATATTCTGATTTGCTTTCTTAAAATTGTATGGGGAATTTCTTGCTGAGCCCTAGTCACCGAGTCGAGGTTGCTAGAAGTGCTGCTGTAAGCATCGCTTTGGCTCACGCTGACTGTTGCCTACACAACTTATCAGTCGGCTACTGGATATAAGCTTTTCGAAATCACTCTGATGACTCACCAAGCCTTCCAGGATTCGATACACCAAGCTTCATGTATTTCAGCATCACGTGAATGTTTGTGACTGCTTTTGTTCCACCGCACTTGTCACTTGCGCCACAGACGTTTCTATTCTGGATTCAAAATCCACTTTCATGCAGCTGGGTGACGGTTTCCTTAATGTGAGCAATTCGCTGTCCATGATCCACTGTCCTTATTTCTTTGTACCTGACATCAATAGCGGTCCGCACCAAACTCGACTTGATCTACCAATTGCCTTACCAATGTCTGTACCCTCATCGAATGAACCTCGTACTCTCATCTAGCGTGTGGATAATCGTCAAGCCTGTGGCACCTGAGGACGAGTGAGTGGTGTGTATGGTGTGTGTGTTTAATCATGGACGACGAATTATATCGGTTTCGATGAGCCACCAATGTGAGTTCCTCAGTACCCTTCGAAATTAACTTATTCAGAGCCGATGAGAATCAAGGCTCCATAGACACAGGCCATTTGAACGTTTTCAAGACCGAACTACCTAACTCGGTAGGCACACACACCATAGTAACGGCACCACTGACATGAAAACACAAGTGCGGTTATTCAATTGGTTTCTATCTTGCAATCTGATACCTGTAAAGTTTGACATATGATGTTTTGATGCAACTTAGACGTGTGATTGCTAAACCGATGGGTAGTATACTGCTTGGCAAGAGCAGAGAGCGTAGCCACGGTGCGAAATAATCTACCGTGTGTACCAGAAAAACCGACCGTTTTTACTCCGTTGCTCGGTGAACAGGGTGCACCTCTTAGGGTAACTTGGGAGCCCCCTAAATCGCCAACTCTTCAGTGGTAGATGTGGGTTTCTCTAAATGTCCCTCACCTAGCTGCAGGGGTGTGAACAAGAGCAATGATGACAGAATGCATCCCCAGTTTTGCTGCATCCCCAGTGCTGGTGTACTGAGATTGGATGGACTAACAGACCAAGACCGACATGAGATGCCACACCGATCTTGGTATGCCAGACCAACATGCCAGCATCGGCCATATTTACAACGATGGATGGGCAAACAGAACAACCCGCACGAAGTCAGTGACGAATAAATTCGCCGCACTGATTGGTCTTGGCACGATCGATGGATACCCGATCTGAGGCAGGTTAATATGCCAGCCACAGCGATCGCTATCTGTTCGTTGTAGTAATGGAGAACCAGCACCCTGTACAACCGCAGTCTCGTAACGTGCCTGTGAACCAAAGCGTCATCCTTATGCGACTCTTTGGTGGGTGCCAATCAACCGCGGCCGAGACGGCTCGAGGTTACAACGCTACCAACTACACAATGAGGCCCGCCAACGCGCGGTACGTGCGTCGACTGGTGGCAAAACTTGACAAAACTGGGTGCGTGTACAAAACCAAACAAACCAGGCGGCCTCGTACCGCCAAGGTTGAGGTGTCCGCTTGTGTTGTTGTGGATGAGGTAGCCCGAAATATTGATCTCAGCATTCGGAGAATCGCCCAACATTGTGCCACTACACCATCTTCAGTATATCGCATAATGACGGAACGGAAATTCCGAAGGTATCGTGCACTCAGGTACAAGTTTTGAAGCCATGCAACCCGGAGAAGCGTCGGCAATTTTCTCGCTGGTAGGTGCATACCATGGACGTGCATTTAATCGTGTTTACGGACGAGGCACTTTTCCCTCTGCATGGCGCAGATAAGCGGCATGTTTGATCAACCGATAACCCAGGACAATGCAGCGCTTCCCGTGTGCAACATGACGCACAGCTCGTGACCTGGGCTGGGTTGACAAGCCGAAAAGTTATCCGACCATTTTCTTTTCTAATAATGTGACGCGTAATTTGGTTTTTTAACGGAATTAATGCTTCACATTTGTTAGCATCCTCGTACAAAGAAATATTGCAGACCTGTGTCATTCCACAGCTGCAGGCCAAAGAAACTGAAACGGAACATCGCCAAAGAATGTCTCGGGATATCGGTGGACACTTTGCAGAAAGTGTTAGCCAATAGCATCCGGCGAATGCTGCTCTGCAAGCAAAATGACGGTGGTCATTTGGAACACATACCTATTTGTTATTTTGCTCTTTAAACATACTTCATGTAAATATACGTATAATGCATACCGATTGATTTCACTACCACATTGCTGCAATGGGTAGTGAGGCCAATACTTCGTCAAAGTAGAATGAATGCTAAGCGAAAAGAAAGCAAGACGGTTAAGTGAGAAACATAAACAACACGAGTTAGATGTACTTATCGATGTGTCCCAGCCCGAGTTACTTGCTTGCTCTGAAATGCCGTTGTCTCAGGCCATCATGGATGTTACCTAGGCACTATTTAGGCGCGATCGCTCAATTGTCCGATAGGGTGGAGGCGTCGCTGTTGATGTTAACTGTAAATTTGCCGTCTGTAGACAAGATGGTTGATGCTCCGTAGGCTGTGTTATGCGCTTCTGCCAATCCAGTCTGGTCCTTCCGTTGCAGATCTGACGTAAACCTCGTGTTTGCCAAGTCATTCAATTATGCTTACCGCCGTTTCTCCCTCAATCATGGTTTTAACATGGTCAAAAGATCTGTAACTTGCAAGTAACGTAGGAGCGGCTTAAAATAAAGCCATGTCGTGATTGGTTGATCAGTGCGATGGTGTCAAAAAGTGAACAACATTGCTCCTGACTATTCCGTGCAGGTCTTTCTAGGCAGCAGAGTTATGGTTTGTAGGGTTCTAGCTTGACATTTCATTTCGCCGGCCCCTTTGTGTTTCGGCATTATGATAGAGTGCTTACAATGAGGTGGGTAGGAGCTGGTGTTTAGCTGTGGAGTGAAGACGTTTATCTATAATACAGAAATATTTTTACCATCGATTCTCGTTGGCGCCTTCGGCACTTTGCTTCAGCCGCTATAGCTTTAAGATGGCTTACTGTATACATGGTAACGTTGCAAACATGTCGGCCTTGTGACAATAAACCCTAAGTTTGTTCCGTCTGCTTTTGGCCTTGTTCAATTGCTTATGGTTGCCGTATGGCTTATAGGTGCCACTCCTTACCGCAGGTTCTAACACATCGGAACATACAGCAACCTTGTTCACGGATACACCGGCAGCCATAGTCGGGTTGCTGGTTCAGAATAATGGCTCCCAATTCATAGTGCAGATCAGTTCATTAAAGGCATTACAGTCAATTCGGTGGATGTTACGAGTGTGTTGCAACTTTGTAGGTAGTGCTAGAAACCGTGTTCATAACATCCATTAGCTGCAAGGTTTCATGGTGTGTTACTCGGATACGTCTGTGGACGCAACCAATTACAAGATGCCAACAAATTGTAACCCATTTCGCAATCTAAATGTGCAAGTCGGTGAAATGGTTTACGCATACCAGTATATAAACTTACAACGGACTTTTCAGCATCAGCAGCCACTGTTGAGTGGTTAAGAATGTTCACTTGAAAAACGCGCACCTGACCAGGCCTGTAGAAAACCATGTTATGGCTCATTACTTAGATATTTCGAGAATAAGAAACCTATCATATCATTTTAACCCTTCGTTATTGTTCCAAACAGTCGGAATCCGATTCAACAAGAGGCAACCATTATGTTGGTTTCTTACGAAGGTTACTCGACAGTTTACATCCATCTTCTCCCGGGTGCTTAACGCGTATGTAGATCTCATTCGACTGCGCAATTCAGGCCTGGCAACCCTGGTTAAAGCGCAACCTCGCTGCGCACAGAAGACGCCGGCCAATGAAGATTGTCAAGGGCTTACACGACCTCCCGTCTCAGAACGACTGCGGACTCGGATTGCTCAGTGGATGCTACGGGGAGACCTCATAATGGTAGACCAAATATTGAGTGATCGCAGTCAAGTATGCCGATAAGTTTTAAAACTCAACCGGAACAGCTTAAAAGTAAACCAATATTACAGTCATTTAGACTGCCCACGATCTTACTTCTCTGAATTAGCGAGCCCTGAAACGCCCTTCCAAATTCAGTCCTTAATGCGCCCACCTCGTACATTTTCAAAACGCGTTGGGAAATCGAACTCAATTCTCTAAACACTGAACGGCTATTCTGCAAAGTATTTGTGTGAACTTATGACTTTGGAATTAGAAGCCACAATGATGAGGCAACTTGCTGAAGACGGTTGAGCAATCCAGTCGGGAGAATAAATAACCCTCCAAATCTTCAGGTCGTCTGTAATCAATGCACAGGGCGACCGAAGAAGCTGAGGTATTGGGTTGATGTGGATCGGGAACAAAATGAAACCCCAGTACTGTACCTTGGAGCACACCATTGTTGGAGGGATACCAGTCCGTTAGATGGTCATCCACCTGTACCCTCCATTTCCATCCAGTAGGGAAATCACTAATCCATTTGTGTTGTGAGCCCACAACACTGCCCATACTCAGCTTGTTGCGGAGGACCTCATGGTTCACTTTATCGAACTCTTTGCGGAAATCAATGTAGGTCACATCCACCGACTTCTCCCGGTTTAACACCTGCAACCATTCATGCCGCGTCGACAGTAGGTTGGTGATACAGGAGTGACCCTTTATTAACCGTGCTGTGCGGTGGTCAGGAGGTTTTTCGACTCCAGCAACTGCGGTAGATCCATTTTTTACGATATTCTCGATTACCTTTGCCAAAACGGAGGTCAGACAAATCGGCCGGTAATTGTCCACCTTGCTTGGGTCACCACCCTTCGGATTGGGCTTCACTATCGAGCACTTCCAATCGCTCGGGAACACACCTTCGGACAGCGATCTGTTGAACAGATCAGTCACGTATGCCGCAATGATGGTGGACAGTGAGTTGAGAATCCATGGGTGGAAACCATCTGGACAAGCGCGCTTCGTGCCGTCAAGACTGGCAAGTAGCTTGCGCACATCTTCCACAAAGCAATCCAGGCTCTAGAGTTCCGTATGGGTTACAGACCTGCAGTCTAGTATATACGCATCCAAACTTGTAAATGCAAATATCTGGTTTGTCGCCAACGCAGACGTACCTTCAGCGCTGGAAATCAGATGTTGTCTAGCAGAGCCTTCTAATACTGCCACATCGTTTGCCGGTCTCAGGCGCCGCTTCACGCAAGCAAGCTTGGGGTCCGTTTTTGCTGCGGTTGCTAGCTCCTCTTCAAACTGTCGACGCTTCTGCACTTTCGCGCTGTGTATAGAACTGCGCGTTTGGCGTCCTCATCCACCGATGTATGTACATGAACACTGGATACCGCACGACTAACGGACTCGTTGTAATATGCGGTCGTTTGTCGTATGGTTCATCTGGATTAAGTGCAATGTAACTGTGTGATCTGCTAGAGTAGCCCAACCAACTCACGAGACTGCGCCGGTGCACTTGCGACGAATTACAGTCCAATAATTTTTTCTTACCATGTTGATTGGGGTGCTGTATCTTTCCTCACCGGGGCGGTGTTTACAACCAAGGGTTTGTGGGTCACACTGGGGTGAGTTACAAGATGAATGGGGTCCTGATGTCCACATGCACCTCACCGTTTTATCCATCGAATGCCTAACAATTAACGGCCGAAGTTCAGCCACAACACTTCTGGTTGACGGTTGATGGAAGATGGTAATGCTAGACGCATTCCGGGAAGTATGCTGTTGGTTGCTCTAGAAATGCACTAGACTAATAAAGTATGTAGTTCATGGATTAGTAACCCTTGTATAGGGGAAGGATAGATCTGATAAAGGGCTCGAAACTGTTTAGCTATGGCGGAAATTGCGATGCGCAAATTGTAGGCCCCACAGAACTGCATGATGGCTAATAACATGGCGGTCGTGCCTGACAATATGCTACAGAGTAAACGCGTTGCATGGTGCTCACTTTTGCAGTTGAAATGTTGCAAGTTATTTGTCGCGAACATGCGATCACACTCCACGGGTGACATATCATTGCAGACCGCCGGTAGCAGCTGCATCTGCAGTTACCCATCAGTGTGACCACGGACAGACCTAGAGGTTTGTGCGTCAAGAAGGGCCGCATTTGCACTGTGATGCAACATGTATAAAGCTGTGCACTTCCCCATGTCTACTGCAAACATGAGGTCGGCGACCACATGACTGAGAGCCACGACTGATTTGGACTGGACACACGTGGGGTTATCGCCCAAGGTCATGTGTGGGTGGAGCTGTGAGTGGTGCAGCGCAAGCCAACCATGGTCTCTCTGTAGGCGCAGGGGTCCTGTGGTTGCCTCCGTGGAGGCCACAGTGACAGGCAAATCCGGATACGGATGCTGCCAATCCAGGTCATGTAACGTTGGGGAAACATGTATACGAGATGTAGGAGATGGAGCACCGACCGTATTCCGAACAGTTACAGAATCATTTAATGAGCCTATTGAGACCATGAGGTCTGTAGGCCCGGGTGTTGCCAAGTGGAAATCAGCTTTTCCTGCCAACATCACTAGATGTAGCTACATCAGAGGAGTGAGCAATTAGTCAGCATTCTGATGGTACTCCGCTAAATTGCTCAATTGTGGAGATAACTGTTACGGAGAGAGCTTACAGCTAGCAATCAAGCCGAGAGCAGTGCCGTAAAAGTGCATCGATCTGCAATTAGAGATCGAAGTCGACTATAGATCAAAATGCGAATTGATGCGGAATCAGAGGCAAGTTGGATCATGAACTTGAACCATTTGAGTTGTGTTAATTAACGCCAATTAGCATCTCCAATATTGTTCTTTAAGTAGTTGTTCACAACCTATTTATTGGACCGTGCTATCATACAATAAGTCTCTGTCTACCGAACCTTGGTCTTCTGTATTCCGTTGGTGGGCTGGGCGAGTGACTGAGCAGTCAGACAGTCGCAGTCTCAAGGGGCAGCTATCAGCAGTACAACAGTCGTCAGTGGCAGAGAGCAGAGGTAAAGAAAGAAGCGTTTACAACAATAGCTTGTCTCTCCACATTTTTGTCCGATTAAACTATTGCTCAACCGCGTTGCTAGGCTACCGCATGTGCTGCGTCAGCCGCAGCCATGGTGCACAAACCGATTAACCGTTGTATGCAAACATGGGTAAGTAAGGCGCATGCAATTGTCATCAGGCATGTGGCGTTTGGCTTAGCTGTCTGTTGATGTCGAAGGAAATATTCAGACCGCATATGCTAAGAATTCACCCTGGTAATTAACATGATAGCTACTTTCGCCAATGTAGGATAACTAGCTCAAGTCATTTGTTTCTTTCGGATGACGCAATGCAATGTTTAAATGAGAATTAGTCTGGTCAATACAGATGGCTTTCCGCACCACCAAAATCCAGGTGACTCCTGTCGGTTACAGCATTCTCTAACCGAACTTGGACCAAACCGAAATAAGTTTGACTAGTGATAACCTCATATTTCGGAAGTATCGGATCTAAAGACAGCCATGTTATAGTGTAGATGTGTGTGAATTGATGTTCGGTGATCGACTTGCAACAATGTTTCCATTGTAGCAGACATAGCATCGAGTTTCCAAGGTGATGCGCATACTACTCCTACTACTTCAACTCCAACAACTAATACTAATCGAGACGAGCATATCCTACTGAATCGCAACAGCATACAGGAGAATGAGTTCAAATCTGGCGTAGAGATTCTGGGATAATGGGTGAACCCAATATGTGTCGTATTGTTGCGATTTTCTCCATCGGTCAGCAAGGGTGCGAACATTTTCACTTCGTTTGCGCCATAATATGTGGGCCTTAGAATATTGGATATCGGGTTTTCACAGATGATGGACCCATCTGATGGGGCACACCACTATGTTTAAGGTACAAACAACGAGGCGGTGCATAATTGCGACCAAGTACATGGGTAGCATTATGTTACGGTCCTGAACGACAGCAACTATGTAATTTATGTCGAAAATCCACAGCACCATGAATGCATAGGGGATCCTTCATACAGACTATACAAATCAACGGTGGATTCATTGTTCCATCGATCACCCCACTAACGTTCGAGCCAACTAGCAAGGCACTTTTTGATTATTGTCTATCGTTGACCACCTAACCACTGTGGAATCCGCTTTAACAGCTATAAGGCAAGTATTTTCTTTTGACACCACTCTCTATGCAGACTGTGTTCGACCTCGGAAATGCAAACTTACTCGAGGTTAGCCCATGAAAGTGGTTGATGTGTTTCATGTCGGTTTGATCAAAGGAATTTCATACGCTCAAGAAATGTGTTTCTGCTCAGTACATGTGCAACACCACAATTGCATGGACATGCCTGCAGCTGTTATGGGCATACCACTTTGGTGTTACGCACGGAGGTTAGTGGAAACGTGCTTATTGCACGCTCTGATAGGCTAGAACTAAGTTTGCTGAGGCTTCGTGAGCACGCACGCGTAGTCCAGCAACAAGGACGTCCCTCATCCCCGTCTCACTGATTACTGCACATCCACCCTGTTTCTCGTACTCACTTGTCCATAACCGATGACGCCGTACCGCAGGGATTGTAGCAACCAAGCATGAAAGGCATGTGGAAGAGAGCGGAGCAGCTGAATAAGTTGCGTGGTCACGGGCGGGCAGTGAGTCGGAAGACTGCAAAAAATTGCATTTTTTCTATTTCGTCATGCGCTCTTCACAACAATCTACCGACTGCTCACGTACAAGCATCGAATTGACTGGCTCCGATGTCAAGGATGGTGATATTCAGCACGCACTTCCATGTGTGGGGTGGAAGGAGGGTTTCACTGGCAGAAGTTAAAGCATTCAGAATAATTGAGGTTAGACATTTGGAGCAATCTGTTACGATTAGAGTGTGATAGAAGAGAGGTGCTTTAAATCTGGCGTATTTTTCATGGCTCGGTGTATCGGATTACTATTGTTTGTTTGAAGAATGCGTACTTGAAATGGATTTTTTATGACTATCTGTTACGACAAGCATTCATTTTTATCGTGTGCACCTCTGGACGTTAACTTTAACGCATGATTTTGGGAGTCTTATTTGTCATTAACAGTCGTTGCTTCTAGTGGTTTACCCCGTTTCCCTCCTCAGATTGAGACTGCCAAGTACCTCTAGTGGAGCGTTTACGATTGGTGCTTTATGTGACTGCTCGCCTATTGGCTTGCTCAAACCGGCGTTTCAATGCCTTGGTCTTGACTATTCATCTGCTCTGCTGATAACCGTGTAGGCAGTGTCATTTTCTGACATGAAAACTACTCGTCTCTATTCACTCCAGTGTATCGTTGCCGATGTCATTATTATTATTATTAATAGCAGTAACTGTATATTAGAATGAGAGCGGTTCATCGCATTGGGCGAGTTCTGTCATCGTGGTGCAGGGACAAGCAAATTCCCTACCTCGATTTGGCACAGGAACTCCTTCTGTCTCGCATTGATTTAGCTGGTTAGCGGCAGATGTTCCCAGTGGTGGGTACCATCTAGCCTGAACACCTATCTGTTTTTGGTCTCTCAGTGGTTTAGGGATGCACCCTTGACACCCCTCACCAACCACATGTCACAGCTTCGTAAAATTTTTGTGAAACATTTAGCATGATGATGACTTACAAGCTATATGTTGATACCTGATTCTCAAGATCACACCTCAACATCAGCATCCAGGAATATTTGCTAGCAATTTACAAATTCTCAGGGTAGACGGACATACAGGTCGCAACAAATTGCGCACTCGTAGTCCGACGCAAGGAAAGGATATGCGTGCAGTGCGTCCCCCTAGTAGATACACAATGGAGCTACAAATACATTTTACATTTGTGACCAATAGACCTAGGTAGAGTGGGAAATACGAATCACCGGGTGCAGGATCCCACACAATTGCTCCAACAGAGTAGATTCCCTGTACGTAGTTTACGATTCTTTCGTGACTATCACCCAATTAAGTGCACACATTTATTGTTGTAAATCGAATAGTTCCATGCAATTATCCCATATCTACATATTAAGTACAAAATACTAAGTTACCAACATGCACTGAGCATTGTTGCAAGTTCTCATCTAAAGACCCAATTTCTTGCCTGGTCAATCAGTACCCTACTATTCACAACTTTTGACTGCTTTCTCTTCTGATCCATCTCAAGCAATGATGACCATTTCATTTCAAGTGCCAAATGTGGCTAGAGTATTTGAGTAGATTGGACTGATCAGTTGGTGTCGAATTCACTATCCCAAGGAGCTTGGTATTGGTGCAACTGAAGAAAAATTAAGAGTACCGATAAATGTCCATCGAGTGTAAGTTGTGGATGGATGGAATGGCTCAGTCCAGGAAACAATAGCTTGCGGAATTCTATCAGATATAAAAATTCCACCTACGTCGTCATAACACGCGTCCACCTTAGCCACTCTGGTGGATGAAACCCACATTCAAGCCTAGTCCAGCTATTTCTATCTCCATATCCTGCCATCGTTTAGTTTCACCGTGGTCTCATCCATAATGGCTCATTCTTATTAGACCGGATATGCTAAGAGGGTGATCTGCAGGTGTGCGAAGAACCCGACTGGAGTTTACCAGACCGTTCATCGAATTATTGCTGCGCTTAGACCGAACCGCACTTGGCGGAGTTCAACGTCGCTACCGCGGTGTTCCAGTCAGATATGGGCAGTGTTTTGTAGAGGTTTGGGGATGGTGATCAATTAAGTCCTCTCCACCTAGGTACTGATCACATTGCAACATTAGGAAAAATGGGCTCCCCAGTAGGCCAGCGCTTCAGTATCTCCAAGAGTGATTAGAGCTTTGGAGGGCTTTTGTTATAACTCCCCCTTAGTAGTAAAAAGACAGAATTAACACCGATTGAAAAGGTTAATTTGACCCACTGAAGTTACAGCCAAATGTCAAGGAAAGACGTTAATTATACACTTGGTCGAAACCAATCGATGCTCACTCTCATGCGGTTAGCTGAAAGTTCCAAGCTAACATGCAAACACGCTCGCCGGAACTCGATCGATTTTCATGCGCTGTCTGTGTCTGTCATCCGTGATCTCTCTAAGTTTTACAGTGTTCAGCAATTGGTCAGGTGTTCGCTGGAAACACCACAATAGCACTCGTGATCCCGTAGTGCATAACCAATCACCAGGAGGAAGGAAGTCACTTTTGGACAAGTTTGATACCCTAGTCCCCGTCACATTAACTACTCGACGAACGAATCACTACAGCGAACTGGTGATCGACAAGCTGGTAGCATTCCAGTCTCAGCGACCCATCCTTACTCCAGCGAATTGCCTTCAGACGTAGTAAATTAGTGCTAAATTTCAAAGATAGTCAAGTATCACTGGGGCTTTGGAGCCAAGTAGTAAATAGTTGTGTTGGGGAGTACAGTTAACCAGGTATTACGGTCTTTGTGACACATGCCGAATAGTAATTTGGGTTGGTCCAACAGGTCTCCTACTGAAAGCGCGGACACCAATGTTTGATCATTGAAACGAATGCATCATCAGCGTAGGAAGTTCGGTGACATGTCAACAGTATCGTAACTTATTCTCATTGGAACACAGGAGTTGATGAAGCGCGAATTACATACGGGAACCATGCAAAGCCGACACATATTCATCCGCCGGAATAATATTTTTTGATAACTGTTTCAACGAAACTTTATTCGCAGTTTCTCCAAGCCAGCATCGCTTGCTATAATGAGGAGTCTCCAGCACCGCCCAAATGACTTTCATTTTTGAGACAGAGTACAGCGCATTGTCCAAGGGCCTCTTTGTTCGAAGGCTTCCAAATTAGGATTAGGGCTGTCTACGACAAACGGAGGTGGACTGTGGGACAATGATCATACTCCACCGTCCCTTGACCTCAGTGATTACGGCGCCGGTTGTTCCAATCTGAATTAAGGATCGCACGCGATAAATGACACGCGATGGTCAGCGCACCATGTGGCCACGACGTGATATGATCCCACCCCTCAGATTTGCTCAGAATTATTCTGTCATTGGTTCGCTCCCACGCCATCGGACAGACAAGCTGGTGCAGCGGTGGCGATCGGCTGACGCACAAATCGTCGTCAAACATCGCGGTTGACACGGTGTCACTGGAATGTAAACACTTTTAGGACGTGGTTAGCCACAAGTAAAAAGCGCGAGCGGTGTGGATCTTGCAAACTGGGTGGTTGGCCAGATGGTGAAACTGATGCAGAGCAAGTGTCCACAAACCTGTTCCCCACAACTCTGACCAGGCAATTACTTCTACTTTATCTGTTGCCAGTTATATTCGATGGACAGATTTATCATCACGTAGCTCCAGACAGAAGAGTACTGCACTTTCTCGCAACAGCTTCAGTGACTGTTAAATGAATTGGGTTATTCGTGTCTCATTAGGGAGAACACTTTCTCTAATATACTACAAACACGTGAAAGTACTTAAAACCGAGTCAGCTGATAGCTTGACTGACTAGACTACTCAATAAGTTCCTGTCTAAACTGCCAGTGATGTATATATGTGAAAAATACGGTATTTCCACCAGATTGATGATGATCACCAAGGCACTGCAGCTACCACTGAGGTTGACCTGCAATCACCGTACGTTACATTGAGTCTGCAGTCTAGTTTACTAGGAAAAGGAAAATTTGCTTCTTATTTACACAGGGCGAGGAATGTAGTTAGTGGACAGCGGCGTTCATGCGTATGCGACCACCAACCCATCTTGTTTGCTTTTGACACAATGTGATACTCGATGTTCAACTGAGGACCTATTAGCCTAGAATTTTCAGTGGTCAGGAAATTTAAATGCCGTTTACTGTCAAACGTCTTCACGCGATGACTGATATCCATTTAACTTGAACCCATCTTAGGGCTACATATCGCGATATTAGTTGGTAGATAGTGGTGATTTTTTGTCACTAAACTAGACACAGGAAGCTCAGCTGGCTAGAAGGCTTACCGTCCCAAGTCGAATTCGGTTAGGGCCATCTTGGCTACTTTGATTTTTCGTGCGCTCAGTGAGCATTGAGGTGATACTACAGATTAGTTTTCCATATTCAATGCACTGTCGATTTATATCAACCTTTGATGATTCGGTATAGAATCATATACATATCGCTGATTGTGGTATTGGGTAGGGGCACGTACTACTAGTTGGGATTTTGTACATTGTGTGGCAACAAGTCACGGTCAAAGTTAAAAACAGCACTTCGTGTCAGTGCGTCCCAAGTCGCAGCTACGCAAGGTAACCAAAGATTACAGAGGAGTAGTAGGGGGAGTTGAATGGTATAGGTAGAAAGGCATCACATCTAGACTCCCTCAGACAGCCATCACACGCCCGGAAAAGCACTGTATGCACGTTTCATCCTTTCGGGAATCGTCAGCAGTGCGCATTCTATCAGACCCTGGTAGGGCTCGAAGCCGCAACTCGACTGTTGCCAGTCCCTGGTTGAGGCCACTGAGCTACGGGGAACGGAAACGATCATGGTGTATGTTACTAGATGTGATATAGCGCCGCTCACTATCCACTACTTACACGTTATTGCCGTGCAGAGGACAGAGTAGCCCCCTCACCAAGCTACAAGCTTACCAAATTTAAGCCGCCAAGTATGGCATTATAAGCAGTTTGGTCGTTACCGGTTTGGCGTGCCCGTATGCCTCAATTCTTGAAAACCTAAATAACCTTTTGTGACGCAGTGTTGACACATCGGATTTCATTCCGAACACATTTAAACTTTGGGTCAACTGAGCTCTCATTTCCACGAAAGTGACGGATAATTAAGTACGGACAACTTTCTAGCAATAACTCCCTAGTTTTGACGACGTACCGTACCGGTCTTGGCTCAATGGTGAAAAGCCAGAATACTGCGTGCTGTATTATGTGAACAAGTAGAAATTCAATTATACTATTCCATCCAAATATGATCAAAATGTTTACAAAAATGTTATGTGACACCACTAAGCTGATGGTTTCTAAAATTTCCACGTGGTATCTGAAAGAGGTATATCTCACCGTAACTTTGAACTAGCAAATGTGAGATAATATCAGTGAATAATCATTCTCAGAATAGAACAGTAGAGAAATACACACCCAACAATATTTTGAAAGGCCTCACATACGTTGCTTCTACGATGTACCGCGACAAAGTGTTCCACAACTAGACCACAAGCCGTTCAAAACACGGGTGGGAAACTCGTTCCCAACCTGGTCCCCATGGCTTATACTGGTGTTCGCGTGTGCTACATGGCGTTTGTAAAGTCCAAAAGGAACTGTTGTATCCCCAACCTGGATTGCTTACATGAGGACACGGTATCTCTATTCCATAATTATTCTGCTCATTTTAGATTGCTTTACTGTGTCCTGCAATCGGTTACCATATCGTACATTTATTCCTTTCACCCGATCACTGGCATATCCTTGACGTTTCAAGGTCATTCATATTATTATGTTACTGTGACACTGCCCAAATACTCGCACGCCGTCACACGCTGTACAGTTTCTGCCTTCTTGCACTGTGATTGCAAAACCTATTCGTAACTCATGTACTGTATTTAATATACCTTATAGAACCACGGTTACAGGATACTTGGTTTTAGTCTTCTGCCCAGACCGTGCGTTAAGTCTAGATTTATTTGTTCATAGTTTCTAGTTTAGTTTTCGCATGACGTACTTAGTTGAGGCTTCGTATCGTTGGTACAGCGTTCACAAGTGGAGCAATGACAGCGTGGATAAGTCACTTGGATGTAAATTACGGTAGGTCATGTTGAGGTCGACTCGCACCCGACGATAGGCCAGGGTGTACACTTGCAGCTTCTCGCACTGTTTTCGTGTGGTAAAACCCGTACTCTGGGGATGTGCTTGGTTGTGACGTATTGGACCAAATCGACCTGCCCCTCACCTCGGGTGGTCAATGCAGCAGAATGGCGAACCGTACTCGAGCAATAGTCTTCTGATGGAGAAGTAGAGCAGGGTAGCAAACTTTTCCAACCAGCTACAATACTTGGGTTCGAGTTTATGGGGCATGCGTAATCTGTCTCAATGCTGCCTGTACCTTTTGTTCAAGCATTTTAAATCACAGCGTCACAGGATGCCTAGGTTCCTCAAGGCAGGTGTGGAACGTAGAGGTCAGCTGTCAAGAATACAAATTCGGCCGCCACTACGCTTCGCCAGGCCAATGAATATCGACATGAATGAGTTTATCCAGATGCGGACATTTGCAGACCACATAAAGAGGCTGAAGCAGGCCGCAGCCATCAGAATTTCTGGCCACTCTTCACATCCTCGGGCTGTCTAAATACATCAAATGGCAACCGAAGAGGCTGAGGCAGATAGTTCATATCGATCAGGAACAAACTGGGCTCAATCACCATGCATTGAGGCATGCCATTTATAGAAGGATAC
>CALYDF020000862.1:0-20393 GCA_944474145.2 Dicrocoelium dendriticum | reverse complement strand
CGAGGTAAGAGCCAAGCGTCTAGGCGCTGTTTGTAGGCCTCCGTATTGGGCGCTGTGACAACAGCTTCGGGGAGGGCGTTCCAAGCGAAGGCAGTACGCACACTGAAACTGTTTCTTCGGCACAGAAGGCGACTGCTACGAGTCATCAGTTTGAGTGAGTGCCCTCGAAGATGATCTGTACGGGCGCGGACCAGCAATCCTGCGTTTGGGTGTCTGTTATTTGTCAGGACGGAATAAGCTAAGATAAGGTCGCGACGAAGCCTGCGATATTTCAACGGGAAGAGGTTAAGGGCCGCCAGACGCTCCTCATACGAGAAGTGGGATAGTCCGTCCACTCTCTTAGTGGCTCTGCGCTGTACAGTTTTCCAGCATGGCCTCGTCCTTCTTCAGGTACGGCGGCTGGACAAGTATGTTGTACTCCAGCAGCGGACGTACTAAAGTGCTATAGAGACGGACAAATGTCTCTCTAGGGAAAGACCCTAGTGCACGTCCAAGGAGGGCCAGGCGAACGCTAGCCTTTCGCGCCAGTGTAGCTACGTTGGCGCTCGGGCTCAGGTCGGCGGATATTATGGTCCCCAGGTCGCGTTCCTGGGATGTGGCTTTAAGATGCACACCGCCGATATTGTACGGATTAGCCACACCTTGCCCAATGTGCATGACTTTGCACTTGTCGATGTTAAACGGGAGCGAATTTTTCGAGGCCCAAGAATAAGCAGCATCGATATCTGTCTGGAGAAGTGCCTGATCACTTGGCCTGCGGATAGGTCGCCATACCTTAGCGTCGTCCGCATAAAGCAGTAAGTGGCTGCTGATACAGGATGGGAGGTCGTTGATGAACAAATTGAACAGCAGGGGCCCGAGGATGGATCCCTGGGGCACCCCGGTCGTTGCAGCCAGAGCGCTGGAGAGTGCGCCGTTTACACGGACTCGGTAGGTGCGGCCAGACAGGTAGGTACTTAGCCAGCAGCTTGTTTGCTGGTCGATCCCCAAACTCGGCAGTTTACTCAACAGCAGTGCGTGATTGACCCGGTCGAATGCTTTTGAGAAATCCACGTAAACCACGTCAGTTGGAGTATGATTGTCTGCCTCTGCAGTCCAGGAATCAAGGGCTGCGAGAAGATTCGTGGTGCACGAGTGAGCCCTGCGGAACCCGTGCTGTTCCGGGGCTATTAAGGACAGGCTTTCTAAATGGCAGCGCAAGAAATCGTCTACGATACTCTCCATTACTTTGGAGGCAGTGGAAAACAGTGCTATCGGGCGGTAATTAGAGGGGTTTGTCCTGTCACCACCCTTGTATATCGGCGTTATGACCCCTTGCTTTCAAGCGTTCGGGTATTCGGCACTGGTGTAGGAGCGGCTGTACAGTAAGGCAAGCGGCTCGGCCAGTACAGTGGCGCACTCACGTAGAAAAAATGGGAGGGATCCCATCCAAACCCGGCGATTTGTCTGTCCTTAATTTTTTTAATTTCTCCAGGACTTTCTCTGATGTAAACTGCACGGGATGTCTGGCAGTGACGGGGGGTAAAGTTAGCGCCTTCCGTTGTACTGCGTGCGAAGGTGCCGAAAACGGACTCGTACTGAGTCTTCAGCAATTCCGCAGCTTCCTTGTCCGACGTTGTGGTATTGCCTACGGGTCCGAGCAGGCTGCCAACGGCAGCGCGCGATTTAGTGAGAGACGCTATATGCTTAACGAAGACCTTGGGGTTATCGGTGAAGCTTTAGCGAGAGAGAGCTGGTACGCTTTTCTGTCCTGGCGAACAGCTGCTATACAGGAATTTCGCACTCTACAGTATTGTGCTCGCGAATCAGAGTCGCCAAAAAGTAAGAATCTGTCCCAGAGGGCTTTCTTCTCCCTGATCAGCCTAAGCGTAGCAGGCTGAAGTTGCCGGTGGCGTTTCGGCGCATAAGCGCGCACTGTGGGAACGTGTGCCCTAATTGCGTCGTGGATGTGAGCGGCGATATAGTTCCAATGGTCGTCGACTGTGGGGGTTTGTGCTGCCAGGGACCAGTCGACTCGTGAGAGGAAATCTTTGATGGCGTCATAGTCCGCTCGACGAAAGTTAAGCCAAAAGGGTAGTGCTTTAGCGTTGAGCGTGACGTTCGCCACCAAACGAAAGCTGATAACTACATGCTCACTTGCACCAATTGGGGCGCGCAAATTAACGTTGTCAACTAGACGTGGCTCGTTGGTGAGCAGCAAGTCGAGTTTCGACAGGTTTTGACCGTCTCGCCACCGAGTGTACTGCTGTACGTGTTCGGTTAGGCCATGTTCTAGAACACTGGCAAGAAACTCAAGGCTGTGCTGACTGCGAGCTTGGCCAGAGGTAAAGTCTATCTCCGGGAAATTAAAGTCACCTGCGACGAGTAGGGGGCACCCAAATCTGAAGTAGCTGCTCGGAGGGCGGCGTTCCAGCACCGCAGCCATTCTGGCGCAGCTGAGGGAGGGCGATAAACCACTCCAAGGGTGAGACTGGTGGAACCAGAGCCGCGGACGCGAATCCAGAGGGATTCGGGAAGAGATAGTAGTTCCGGAGATTTGAGAGGGACGCATGTGAGGCGGTCTGATACATACACAGCTGCGCCGCCGCCATTGCCGCTTTCACGATCGTTTCGAAAGAGCACGTATCCCGGGATAGCTACCACGGCGTCCACAACGTCTGGGCAGAACCAGGTTTCGGTTATACATATAATTTTAGCTTGCACGTCCAGCGCAAGGGAAGAGAGTTCGGACACCTTGTTCCGTAGCGATAAAGCGTTGGTGTACAAGCAGTTCCAAGCAGTTCCCCACAGGGGCCGGCGCCTATTCGTTTTTTTTGGTATATCCACAAGTCGCGTAATAGGTAGTGATGGCGTGGCTCGGCTGAATGGCGTGGAATTACGCCCCTGAATTTGCCTGCGCTCCTCCCGCGGTTTGTCTGGATGCATCCTGACTTCGTACGGGAAGTTTCCACGTAGCTCGTACCACCGTTGTAGTACAGTCTGGCGCATCTCAGGAGTGAAAAAGAATGACCCTGAGCAGTTTAGGCGCATGTATCTGCGAGAGGTGAGCTGGCCTCGGCAGCCGGTGAACAGACCACGCCCCACAGTTGTCCACTGATAGGTTAAGCTGCGACCGAATATAGCACCACTGCTGAACATCGTGGCGGGATGATTCAACCGGGTCGGCAGTGTGGAGTTCTGGGACTTCGTGTGTAATTATACTGCAAGCTCTATCGTGGTTGGCGCACGTGCTGTTGATACGAGCCTCTCTTCTTGCCTCCCTCACAACCCAGGGAAAGTCTGGCTGGGCGCGGATCTTTGTGTTCAGTTTATTCAAGCAAGCCGATGCCAAGAGCGTTTCCTCGACGTCATCAGCACTTCCCAGTGTGACGCGTAACGGCCTTGGGCGTTTGTCACCTGGTGAGCGGGGTGCGCGTAGACGGCAGAGAGAGGGCGAGGAGGTAGGCGGCAGTCCAAGGAGTTGCCGCAAGGATTGCCATTGGGATAGATCGGCACTGGCTCTGTGGGATAGTGACGGGTGGTCGCTTTGTGCTTAAGTATGTACAAAAAGTGGTGGTTCGTAAAATATATTAGTTGCAAACTTCGCTTTCATTCATCGCGATTTCGAAAATACGAAAAATACAATAATCAGACAAGAGCTATGTATACACAGTATCCAAGCAAGTAACTTACTGCAAGCATAAAATTTACATATTTGAAACAATTGTATTAAACACTTGTGTGCACCATAAAGTAGCCGTTTACACTACACTTTTATTTAGCATTTGCCTGCTTTCCATTATGCCGTGAACTTCAGTTACACCTGTAGTCATCACTTTAATTTATCATAACCATTTCATGAAGCAAAACCATATAGCAATATTTGCCATTTCCCCGCAGCTTAATACCACCAAAATTAAGAAAATACTCTGAAGCCACTCAAACAAATTTGGATGCTACTGAGAATAACGGTAGCGAAACCCTTTTCTTCCGCCATGACAAAAATTAGCCATTCCCTAATGAACGGTTGCCCGCATTCAAAACCGCGCCGGAGGCGGATAGAACGGTCCCGTATAACGATGATACAGCCAATTTTCGATTCATTAAATGAACTGTTTAAACAAAATGTCAAAAATATATGCTACCAAATTCTCTCATGCATTATACCTAGCTTTAATAAAATAAGGTAATGGCATTTCCTTAGCCAAGGATGAATCACAGATACTCTAGCGTACTGAGCTGCACGAACAAGTTTTGGTATTGTGATTACCAGGGACCGTTTGATTGCACTATGGCGGTTCAGTTCAGTTCAGTTCAGATGGGACTGGAACGATAGGAGAATCCCGTGAGTGTTCCATCTTGAGTAGATCGTTGAGCCAGGAATTGATGAAGTGCTCAGTTATTGATGGATCTAAAACGGAAACACCCGTATCGCACCATGGCCAACCAGTTAATGCCCACGTTTCCTGCCCTAGCAGTCCCTGCTGTGGCAGTCACGTGAAGTAAGCAAAGGATAGGAAGAGAAATCGAAGGTACAGAATAAGGAAGTGCACTTAAATAAGAAAATAATACCAATACGTGAAGAAAAGTAGAGAAAAGAAAATCGAAGTACGAAGATGCGAGTTACTCAGGAAAATGGAAAGGTTTCGTGTTGCCACCCAAGAGCGTCAAGTTGCCGCTCAAACCCCTTAACCGTAGATTCCCTGATAACACTTTCCGGAAGCATGTTCCAGCGGTCGATAACTCGGCGTGACAGCCGGATTTCCGCCCTAATCCGATCGGACCGCGGTTTGTCCAGCTTCAACGAATGACCGCGTAGAACAGACAATCTAGCGGGACTGAATAGCCAAGATAAATCTGGACCAACCTTCCCAGTCAAGATACGGTAGGTTAGGATTAGGTCTCCTCTAAGCCTTCGGTAGTGCATTGAATGCATTCCCAAACTAAGTAGACGCTCGGGGTACGTCCGTCCCCGTAATCCCTCGACTAACCTAGTACCCACTCGTAAAACCCTCTCCAGCTCCATTTTGTCCCGGACGAGGCAGGGCGGACAAGCCTGGACGCAGTATTCCAGATGAGGCCGAACGAAAGCCGAGAACAGCCTCGTAAAGATGCCGCCCGTCAAGACTCCGAAAGAACGTCGGATTAACCACAACATGCGGAAACCTCTGCTTGCGGCCTTCTTCCAGTTGTCGCCGGAGTGTAAAGCCGAAGAGTGTACGACGCCTAGGTCAAGCTGGCTAGATACACGGGGGAGTTCGACCCCACCGACCAAGTACTTCGCAGGAGGACAACCTCCTCCAATTCGAAGAACGGAGCACTTTGCCTGATTTATGGGCAGTAACCATAAAGTAGACCAGTCCCAAAGCTTATCCAATGCTCGCTGAATAGCTTCGGAACCCCCAGGAACATCGACAATGTTCCACAGCTTCAGGTCATCAGCAAATAGCAGCGATGGTACCTCAAGCTCCGCGGGTAGGTCATTCACATAGATAGAGAACAACAGCGGTCCAAGGACCGAGCCCTGCGGCACGCCGCTGAGGACAGACTGCCTAAACGATAGGCCCGGCCTACCCGTACACACTGTTCTCTACCCTCCAAGAAGGCAGTCACCCAATGAAGGGCGCGGCCAGATACCCCGTAGGAGGACAGCTTTTGCGCGAGCCTCAAATGGGGTACCTTGTCAAATGCCTTCGAAAAGTCGACGAAAAGCACGTCCAATGTGTGGCCGTTATCCACTGCATCCGCCCAATTTTCGCGAGCCACCAGTAGATTCGTCAGACACGAAAATCCCTTCCGGAATCCGTGTTGCACATTGCTAAGTAGATTAAATCTACTCAGATGACTCTCCAATGAATCTCTCACCAGTTTCTCGAGGAGTTTGACTACTACACTCGTCAGACTAACTGGCCTGTAATTTGCAGGCCGACTCTTGTCCACATTTTTGAAGATGGGACAGATGACAGCTTCCTTCCATTCGGAAGGCAATGCACAGCTGTCAAGCGATTTCTGAAACACAATAGCGAGCGGTCCACTTAGTTCCGCAGCCAACTCATGCAACAGTTTCGGGTGAATTAAATCAGGCCCAGAGGCCTTAGAAGGTTTAGCCCTTGTAACAGCCTACGAACTTCCGTCTCCGCTACAATAAATTCAGATAGTTCTGAACCCTCTGGGTCCTGCAAACCAGCTCAACGCCTGTCAAAGAGGTTTCCCTTACAAACGCTGTCGCATATTGCCCACTGAGTACGCAGGCCTTGTCATAGTCCGTATGCGCATGAGTACCGTCATCACGCATCAATACTGGAATTGACATATTCGAACCGCAGCGCCTTTTGGTATAAGCGAAGAATCTTTTTGGATTCGCTGAAGCTTCGTCCGCCACCTTTTCTCGAAATTGAGCCGAGCATTCCTTAGGTGTTCATTGCACCTATTTCTAGCCTTACGGTACCTGTCATAAGTATCGATGGACGGAGCATCTCGGTAAGTCCGCCAACATCTAGACCTCTTTGTGCGCAGATGCCTGCCAGTGGGATCTATCCAGGGCGGCTGTGCTCGTGCTTCCTTTTTCCTTGTAACTGGGATGTAGAGAGCAGGGACCTCTGTGAGGCAGGCCTTAAATTTATCCCGGACAACCTCGACAGTATCGTCGTCTAAGATTTCACAAGGCAACCCCAAAGCCTTGGCTCTCATGAATTGATAGTCTGCGTGCCATACGTTCGGGCGAGACTCAACCGTACTCTGGTAGCGTCTCGACAGAGTACAACTGACGAGCAAACAAACATGATCATTGGAACCCAGTGGAGGTCCGTAAGTAACGTCACCAACAAAATCGGGTGACTTTGCAAATAAAAGGTCTAAGATAGACGGTACTTTGGCGTCCTTGTACCTAGTGGGGAGGTCAATGAACTGGTGCAAAATTACTTGGAGCATAAGCTCAAGCAGATCAGCGCCGGAGGTGCCTGACACTGAGTCGCAAGAAAGACCTGCCCAGCAAATGTCTGGGAGGTTGAAGTTGCCCAGCACCAAACACTTATTTGCGGACTGAGAGCGAATGCACTCAAGTACCTCTTTGTATAGGCTCCCAAGGCTTCTATACACAATTACTACTGTAACCTGAACCGAGGATTGCTAATAACAGTCGACGGAGCTCCAACGGTTTGGTCTGCTGATTGAAATAAGCAAGTCTTCAAAACATCAAGTTTACAGCTCACATTAATTGCGACGCGTCCTCCCTGTCCGTCAGCACAGCGATCGCACCTAAATAGTGCGTAGCCAGGTAGATGTACTTCACCATCCGTGATGTCCTGAGACAGCCACGTTTCAGTGAATGCCAACAATTACATCCGTTCTACGGCGTAAATAGTTTGCCCACTGAGTGCTATGGGTCGCTAGCATATATTAATATGAACCGTTTAACAGTATTACATGGGATAGAGACCGTTTGATTGCACTAACGCGGTTAAACTTAAATTTATGTAGTGCCAACTAGTACATCTGTTTTACGGCTTAAAAAATTAGGTCCCTGAGTACAATGGATGGCTGGCATACATCATTATAAGCGGTTCATTAGTGTTACTTGGGATATGATGTGCAAATATTTTACTGAAGTACAGTGGTTAACATAAGGGTTTTCGTGTTTGAAGATTTTGTTGGTTGCTCGTGAAGCTTGGGCCGAGGCAATAAACAATGGCCACGTGGTGGATGTGCTTTTTGTAGACTTCTCGAAAGCATTTAATAAGGTACCCCACTTGAGGCTATCACAAAAGCTGAGGTCCTGCGAAGTATCCAATCGCGCCCTTCACTGGGTATCTGCGTTTTTGCAGGGGAGAGAGCAGTGTGTAAGTGTGGGTCGCAGCTTATCCTTTAAAATAAAATAAAATACATAAAATAAAATGTTTATTCTCGACTAAGCGAGGCACGTCTGCACAGACATGATCATGTTAAGAGTACAAACTGTGATCAATCAATGTGCGATGGAGCAATGGGATTGTCGCATAGGTTGATATATAAATGTATGTAAGTGTGTATGTGGGCGTGTTTAGCCGTGTTTATGGAATTCGTAAATGTATTCAAGTCTTTTTGATCGTGCTTGAACGTGTGGCCAGTGTTAAATGGGTGCTTGATGGCTGTGGACTTGAAGCGGTCGTCCGGATAAGCAATGGGTGACTTTAGTTGGTGGCGAGTCACAACCGCCACGTCACAGTGTTGTTAAGCGGACATTTGTGGCTTTTTATAGGGAGAACGCTTGCCAGGCGGAAACCCACCACGTCCTGGAACACTGCCGCCGAACTATTTGCTGGAAGGGGTAAACCCAATCCACCCAGCTGGCACCACGAGGAGGTTGTTCGGCCAGCAGCGGTCTTTAGCAGTGTCCCACAGGGCTCGGTCCTTGGACCGATGCTGTTCTCCATCTACGTAAACGATCTCCCTGGAGAGCTTGGGGTATCATCCCTATTGTTTGCTGATGACCTTAAGCTATGGCATGTTGTAAATGTTCCTGGGAGTTCTGAGGCCATACAGCATGCACTGGACAGACTCTGGGACTGGTCTACTTTGTGGCTACTGCCCATAAATCAGGCTAAGTGTTCCGTCCTTCGTATAGGAGCAACTTTCCCGCCTTCGAGCTACGTACGCGGTGGGGTCGAACTTTCCCTTGTCTCCAACCAGGTAGACCTAGGTGTCGTTCATTCCTCGTCTTTGCATTCTGGTGACAACTGGAAGAAGGCCGCTAGTAGGGGTTTCAGAATGTTGTGGTTAATACGCCGTTCTTTCAGGGTCTTAACTGCCGACATATTTGTGAAGCTGTTCTCAGTTTTCGTCCGGCCCCATCTGGAATACTGCGTCCAGGCTTGCCCGCCCTGCCTTGTTCGGGACAAAATGGCGTTTGAGAGGGTTTTGAGGGTAGGTACGAAATTGGTCGAGGGGTTACGGGGGCAATCATACCCGAGCGTCTACTTAGCTTGGGTATGTATTCAATGCACTACCGACGGCTTCGAGGAGACGTAATCCTTACTCACCGCATTTTAACAGGGAAGGTTGGACCGGACTTAAGCTGGCTATTTAGCCCGGCTAGGTTGCCTTGTCTTCGCGGTCATCCCATGAAGCTACACAAGTCGCGTTCTGACCGGATCAGGGCGGAAACTCGGTTACCGCGTAGAGTTATCGAGCGCTGGAACTCGCTTCCAGAAAGTGTAGTCAGTGAACCTATGGTTAAGGGTTTCGAGCGTCAGTTAGACGCTCTTGGGTGGCAACAGAAAACCTTTCCCTTCTCCTGACCATATCCATCTTCAAACTTTTAGTCCTTATTCTGTCACTCTCTTCACTCTTTGGTGTTATCCTTCGTTTTCATGACTTTCATTCCCCTTTATCTTCCATTTACTTTCTACTTCTTTCTTACTTCACGTAACCTGCACAGCGCGGACTGCTAGTGCAGTGAAGGTGGGCAGTAATTGCTTGACCAGGGTGTGTTTCGGGTGTTTCGTTTTAGATCTATGAAGAACTAGCACCTTGTCATTTCCTGGCCCAACGATTTGCTCAAGAAGGAACACTCAAGGGATTTTCCTATCGTTTCAGTCCATCTGAATCCATGATATCGTAATTTTGGCGGAAAGTCCACAGATGCGGATGCGCTGAAAATGCGTTTAACAAATGTAGCGGTATTTTTGTGTGGGAAACGCTTTGAAATGTTGCGTCTATTGATGCAGAAACTGTCCTAGTGTTATAAACGGAAATCACTGTTTAGAATTCTGCAGGTAAAAGGGTGAGATATACACACTGAATGTTAATTGCACTAATGATGTACAAGGACGGCATGAAATACAACGTTTTAAGGCACCCCATTTATTTTGGGTAACCCTAATGAACGGAGATGCGTAAATACTAAGTGTGAAACTTACGGATTATGATTTGAAGATAATCTGGAAGTAAATATAATGTTGTCAATCTGCAGAATTAAGAAAGGAATAACTGTATTAACAGGCATCACTATGTGCATGGTTGATAACATTCAGAATAACATGCCCAAATTTGATAGGGAATAATGGCTGATTGACATCTTTTATTACTGCTTCGTTGTGCCTATAAATGCGTAATTTGAAATGAGCATGCACTGAATAGGGTTTGTTGTTTGTATCAGTGAATATGAATAGTTACAAGTGTGAAAGTAATTTTTGGTAGGTTTAGGGGTTTGCGAAGCTCTATGCAAATAAGAATAAGTTGGTATATGCTCAGATGCCAAGGTAAACATGTAAACAGAATTTGAAAAGGCGTACGTGCAAGCCCTATATATACAGACATATACGAAACTATATGTATCTATGCGTTCATTTATTTATTTATAAATGTGGGCATCCTTCTTAATAAGCTACGTATGTAGAGCTGGCGGTGTATATATATTTATACATGCATACATATGTATTTGTATATGTATACACATATATATATAATTATTTGTCACATATATATGGATACCTGTGCATATGGATACAACTACTTATATATGGATACAAGGATACATACCTGCGTACGTGCAACGAATGAGGGTACATTATATGACATACCAAAATAAACACTTGCATATATATATATATATATATATATACAGTTATATATATATAAATGCAAGTGTTTATTTTGGTATGTCATATCATGTACCCTCATTCGTTGCACGTACGCAGGTATGTATCCTTATATCCATACATAAGTAGTTGTATCCATACGTACAGGTATCCATATATATGCGACAAATTATTAGATAATATATGCGTATACATATACAAATACATATGTATACATATATAAATATATATACACCGCCAGCTCTACATGCGTAGCTTATTAAGAAAGGTGCCCACATTTATAAATAAATAAATAAACGCATATATACATATAGTTTCGTATATGTCTGTATATATAAGGCTTGCACGTACGCCTTTCATATTCCGTTTACATGTTTACCTTGGCATCTGAGCATATACAAACTTATTCTTATTTGCATAGACCTTCGCAAACACGTAAACCTACCAAAATTAATTTCACACTTGTAACTATTCATGTTCACTGATACAAACAACAAACTTTATTCAGTGCATGCTCATTTCAAATTACGCATTTATAGGCACAACGAAGCAATAATAAAAGGTGTCAGTCAGCCATTATTCCCTATCAAGTTTGGGCATGTTATCCTGTATGTTATCAACCATGCACATAGTGATGCCTGTTAATACACTTATTCCTTTCTTAATTCTGCAGATTGACAACATTATATTTACTTCAGATTATCTTCAAATCATAATCCGTAAGTTTCTCCCTTATTATTTACGCATCTCCGTTCATTAGGATTACCCAAAATAAATGGGGTGCCTTAAAACGTTGCATTTCATGCCGTTCATGTACATGATAAGCGCTATTAACATTTCGTGTGTATTTCTCACCATTTAACCTGCAGAATTGTAAACAGTGCGTTCCGTTTATAACACAAGGACAGTTTCTGTACCAATAAACACAACATTTTAAAAGCGTTTCCCACACAAAAATACCGCTACATTGGTTAAACGCATTTTCAGCGCATCCGCATCCGTTGATTTTCCGCCAACATTACGGTATTACATAGATTCAGATTCAGATGGACTGAAACGATAGGAAAACCCCTTGAGTGTTCCTTCTTGAGCAACTCGTTGAGCCAGGAAATGACAAGGTGCTAGTTATTCATAGACCTAAAACGAAAAACCCGAAACACCCTGGTCAACCAATTACTGCCCACCTTCACTGCACTAGCAGTCCGCGCTGTGCAGGTTACGTGAAGTAAGAAAGAAGTAGAAAGTAAATGGAAGATAAAGGGGAATGAAAGTCATGAAAATGAAGGATAACACCAAAGAGTGAAGAGAATGACAGAATAAGGACTGAAAGTTTGAAGATGGATATGGTCAGGAGAAGGAAAAGGTTTCGTGTTGCCACCCAAGGGCGTCTAACTGACGCTCGAAACCCTTAACCATAGGTTCACTGACTATACTTTCTGGAAGCGAGTTCCAGCGCTCGATAACTCTACGCGGTAACCGAGTTTCCGCCCTGATCCGGTCAGAACGCGACTTGTGTAGCTTCATGGGATGACCGCGAAGACAAGGCAACCTAGCCGGGCTAAATAGCCAGCTCAAGTCCGGTCCAACCTTCCCTGTTAAAATGCGGTGAGTAAGGATTACGTCTCCTCGAAGCCGTCGGTAGTGCATTGAATACATACCCAAGCTAAGTAGACGCTCGGGTACGATTGCCCCCGTAACCCCTCGACCAATTTCGTACCTACTCTCAAAACCCTCTCGAGCCCCATTTTGTCCCGAACAAGGCAGGGCGGGCAAGCCTGGACGCAGTATTTCAGATGGGGCCGGACGAAAACTGAGAACAGCTTCACAAATATGTCGGCAGTTAAGATCCCGAAAGAACGGCGTATTAACCACAACATTCTGAAACCCCTACTAGCGGCCTTCTTCCAGTTGTCACCCGAATGCAAAGACGAGGAATGAACGGCACCTAGGTCTACCTGGTTGGAGACAAGGGGAGTTCGACCCCACCGAGTACGTAGCTCGAAGGCGGGAAATTTGCTCCTATACGAAGGACGGAACACTTAGCCTGATTTATGGGCAGTAGCCACAAAGTAGACCAGTCCCAGAGTCTGTCCAGTGCATGCTGTATGGCCTCAGAACCCCCAGGAACATTTACAACATTCCATAGCTTAAGGCCATCACCAAACAATAGGGATGATACCCCAAGCTCTCCAGAGAGATCGTTTACGTAGATGGAGAACAGCTTCGGTCTTAGGACCGAGCCCTGTGGGACACTGCTAAGGACCGCTTGCTTAAAGGATAAGCTGGGACCCACACTTACACACTGCTCTCTCCCCTGCAAGAACGCAGATACCCAATGAAGGGCGCGATTAAGTACTTCGCATGACCTCAGCTTTTGTGATAGCCTCAAGTGGGCTACCTTATCAAATGCTTTAGAGAAGTCTATGCAAACACATCCACCATGTGGCCATTGTTTATTGCCTCGGCCCAAGCTCCACGAGCAAACATCAAAAACGTCAAACACGAAAACGCTTATTTTAACCACTGTACTTCAGTAAAATATTTGCACATCATATCCCAAGTAACACTAATGAACCGCTTATAATAACTTATTCCAGCCATACATAGTACTCAGTGGCCTTATTTTTTAAGCCGTAAAACAGATGTACCAGTTGGCACTACATAAATTTAAGTTTAACCGCGTTAGTGTAATCAAACGGTCCTACCCCCTTGTAATACTGCTAAACGGTTCATATTAATATATGCTAGCGACCCATAGCACTCAGTAGGCAAACTATTTACGCCGTATAACGGATGTAATAGTTGGCATTCACTGAAACGTGGCTGTCTCAGGACATCACGGATGGTGAAGTACCTCTACCTGCTACGCACTATTTAGGTGCGATCGCTGTGCTGACCGACAGGGAGGAGGCGTCGCAATTTATGTGAGCTGTAAACTTGACGTTTTGAAGACTTGCTTATTTCAATCGGCAGACAAAACTGTTGAAGCTCCGTCGACTGTTATTAGCAATCCTCGGTCCAGGTTACAGTTGTAATTGTGTATAGAAGCCTTGGGAGCCTATCCAAGGAGGTACTTGTGTGCATTCGCTCTCAGTCCGCAAATAAGTGTTTGGTGATGGGCGACTTCAACTTCCCAGAAATTTGCTGGGCAGATTTTTCTTGCGACTCAGTGTCAGGCACCTTCGGCGCTGATCTGCTTGAGCTTATGCTCCAAGTAATTTTGCACCAGTTCATTGACCTCCCCACTAGGTACAAGGACGCCCAAGTACCGTCTATCTTAGACCTTGTATTTGCTAAGTCACCCGATTTTGTTGGTGACGTTACTTATGGACCTCCACTGGGTTCCAATGATCATGTTTGTTTGCTCGTCAGTTGTACTCTGTCTAGACGCTACCAGAGTACTGTTGAGTCTCGCCCGAACGTATGGCACGCAGACTATCAATCCATGAGAGCCAAGGCTTTGGGTTTGCCTAGTGAAATCTTAGACGACGATACTGTCGAGGTTGTCCGGGATAAATTTAAGGCCTGCCTCACAGAGGTCCCTGCTCCCTACATCCCAGTTACAAGGAAAAAGGAAGCACGAGCACAGCCGCCCTGGATAGATCCCACTGGCAGGCATCTGCGCACAAAGAGGTCTAGAGGTTGGCGGACTTACCGAGATGCTCCGTCCATCGAGACTCATGAAAGGTACCGTAAGGCTAGAAATAAGTGTAAGCTACACCTCAGGAATGCTCGGCTCAAGTTCGAGAAAATGTTAGCGGACGAAGCTTCAGAGAATCCAAAAAGATTCTTCGCTTATGTCAAAAGGCGTTGCGGTTCGAACAGGTCAATTCCATTATTGATGCGTGATGACGGTACTCATGCACATACGGACTATGACAAGGCCTGCGTACTCAGTGAGCAATATGCGACAGCGTTTGTAAGGGAAACCTCTTTGACAGGCTTGGAGCTGGTTTGCAGGACCCTGGAGGGTCCAGAACTAACTGAATTTATTGTAGCGGAGACGGAAGTTCGTAGGCCGTTAGCAGGGCTAAACTTTCGAAGGCCTCTGGGCCTAATTTAATTCACCCGAAACTGTTACATGAATTGGCTGCGGAACTAAGTGGATCGCTCTCTTTCGTGTTTAAGAAATCGCTTGAGACCTGCGCATTACCTTCCGAATGGAAGGAAGCTGTCATCTGTCCCATCTGCAAAAATGGGGACAGGGGTCTGCCTGCAAATTACAGGCCAGTTAGTCCGACGAGTGTAGTAGTCAAACTCCTCGAGAAACTGGTGAGACATTCATTGGAGAGTCAGCTGAGTAGATTTGATCTACTTAGCAATGTGCAACACGGATTCCGGAAGGGATTTTCGTGTCTGACGAATCTGCTGGTGGCTCGCGAATGCTGGACGGATACAGTGGATAACGGCCACACATTGGACGTGCTTTTCGTCGACTTTTCGAAGGCATTTGACAAGGTACCCCATTTGAGGCTCGCGCAGAAGTTGTCCTCCTACGGGGTATCTGGCCGCGCCCTTCATTGGGTGACTGCCATCTTGAAGGGTAGAGAAAAGTGTGCACGGGTAGGCCAGGGCCTATCGTTTAGGCAGTCTGTCCTCAATGGCGTGCCGCAGGGCTCGGTCCTTGGACCGCTGTTGTTCGCTATCTAGATGAATGACCTACCCGCGGAGCTTGAGGTAACATCGCTGCTATTTGCTGATGACCTGAAGCTGTGGAACATTGTCGTTGTTCCTGGGGGTTCCGAAGCTATTCAGCGAGCACTGCATAAGCTTTGGGACTGGTCTACTTTATGGTTACTGCCCATAAATCAGGCAAAGTGCTCCGTTCTTCGAATTGGAGGAGGTTGTCCTCCTGCGAAGTACGTGATCGGTGGGGTCGAACTCCCCCGTGTATCTAGCCAGCTTGACCTAGGCTTCGTACACTCTTCGGCTTTACACTCCGGCGACAACTGGAAGAAGGCCGCAAGCAGAGGTTTCCGCATGTTGTGGTTAATCCGACGTTCTTTCGGAGTCTTGACGGGCGGCATCTTTACGAGGCTGTTCTCGGCTTTCGTTCGCCCTCATCTGGGATACTGCGTCCAGGCTTGTCCGCCCTGCCTCGTCCGGGACAAAATGGAGCTGGAGAGGGTTTTACGAGTGGGTACTAGGTTAGTCGAGGGATTACGGGGACGGACGTACCCCGAGCGTCTACTTAGTTTGGGAATGCATTCATGCACTACCGAAGGCTTAGAGGAGACCTAATCCTAACCTACCGTATCTTGACTGGGAAGGTTGGTCCAGATTTATCTTGGCTATTCAGTCCCGCTAGATTGTCTGTACTACGCGGTCATTCGTTGAAGCTGGACAAACCGCGGTCCGATCGGATTAGGGCGGAAATCCGGCTGTCACGCCGAGTTATCGACCGCTGGAACATGCTTCCGGAAAGTGTTATCAGGGAATTTACGGTTAAGGGGTTTGAGCGGCAACTTGACGCTCTTGGGTGGCAACACGAAACCTTTCCATTTTCCTGAGTAACTCGCATCTTCGATACTTCGATTTTGTTCTCTTTACTTTCTTCACGCATTGATAGTATTCTTAATAAAGTGCACTTCCTTATTCTGTACCTTCGATTTCTCTTCCTATCCATTGCTTACTTCACGGGACTACCACAGCAAGGACTGCTGGGGCAGGAAAAGTGAGTATTAACCGGTTGGCAATGGTGCGATACGGGTGTTCCGTTTTAGATCCATCGATAACTGAGCACTTCCTCAATTCCTGGCTCATCGATTTACTCAAGATGGAACACTCACGGGATTCTCCTATCGTAACAGTTCCATTTGAACTAAACTGAACTGAACCGCCATAGTGCAATCAAACGGTCCCTGGTAATCACAATGCAAAAACTTGTTCGTGCAGCTCAGTACGCTAGAGTATCTGTGATTTATCCTTAACTAAAAAAAATGCCATTACCTTAGTTTATTAAAGCTAGGTATAATGCATGAGAGAAGTTGGTAGCATTTAATTTTGACACTTTGTTTAAACAGTTCATTTATTCAATCGAAAATTGGCTGTATCATCGTTATACGGGACCGTTCTATCCGTCTCTGGCGCGGTTTTGAATGCTGGCAACCGTTCATTAGGGAATGGCTAATTTTTGTCATGGCGGAAGAAAAGGGTTTCGCTACCGTTATTCTCAGTAGCATCCAAATTTGTTTGAGTGGCTTCAGAGTATTTTCTTAATTTTGGTGGTATTAAGCTGCGGGGAAATGGCAAATATTGCTATATGGTTTTGCTTCATGAAATGGTTATGATAAATTAAAGTGATGACTACAGGTGTAACTGAAGTTCACGGCATAATGGAAAGCAGGCAAATGCTAAATAAAAGTGTAGTGTAAACGGCTACTTTATGGTGCACACAAGTGTTAATACAATTGTTTCAAATATGTAAATTTTATGCTTGCAGTAAGTTACTTGCTTGGATACTGTGTATACATAGCTCTTGTCTGATTATTGTATTTTTCGTATTTTCGAAATCGCGATGAATGAAAGCGAAGTTTGCAACTAATATATTTTACGAACCACCACTTTTTGTACATACTTAAGCACAAAGCGACCACCCGTCACTATCCCACAGAGCCAGTGCCGATCTATCCCAATGGCAATCCTTGCGGCAACTCCTTGGACTGCCGCCTACCTCCTCGCCCTCTCTCTGCCGTCTACGCGCACCCCGCTCACCAGGTGACAAACGCCCAAGGCCGTTACGCGTCACACTGGAAAATGCTGATGACGTCGAGGAAACGCTCTTGGCATCGGCTTGCTTGAATAAACTGAACACAAAGATCCGCGCCCAGCCAGACTTTCCCTGGGTTGTGAGGGAGGCAAGAAGAGAGGCTCGTATCAACAGCACGTGCGCCAACCACGATAGAGCTTGCAGTATAATTACACACGGAGTCCCAGAACTCCACACTGCCGACCCGGTTGAATCATCCCGCCACGATGTTCAGCAGTGGTGCTATATTCGGTCGCAGCTTAACCTATCAGTGGACAACTGTGGGGCGTGGTCTGTTCACCGGCTGCCGAGGCCAGCTCACCTCTCGCAGATACATGCGCCTAAACTGCTCAGGGTCATTCTTTTCACTCCTGAGATGCGCCAGACTGTACTACAACGGTGGTACGAGCTACGTGGAAACTTCCCGTACGAAGTCAGGATGCATCCAGACAAACCGCGGGAGGAGCGCAGGCAAATTCAGGGACGTAATTCCACGCCATTCAGTCGAGCCACGCCATCACTACCTATTACGCGACTTGTGGATATACCAAAAAAACGAATAGGCGCCGGCCCCTGTGGGGAACTGCTTGGAACTGCTTGTACACCAACGCTTTATCGCTACGGAACAAGGTGTCCGAACTCTCTTCCCTTGCGCTGGACGTGCAAGCTAAAATTATATGTATAACCGAAACCTGGTTCTGCCCAGACGTTGTGGACGCCGTGGTAGCTATCCCGGGATACGTGCTCTTTCGAAACGATCGTGAAAGCGGCAATGGCGGCGGCGCAGCTGTGTATGTATCAGACCGCCTCACATGCGTCCCTCTCAAATCTCCGGAACTACTATCTCTTCCCGAATCCCTCTGGATTCGCGTCCGCGGCTCTGGTTCCACCAGTCTCACCCTTGGAGTGGTTTATCGCCCTCCCTCAGCTGCGCCAGAATGGCTGCGGTGCTGGAACGCCGCCCTCCGAGCAGCTACTTCAGATTTGGGTGCCCCCTACTCGTCGCAGGTGACTTTAATTTCCCGGAGATAGACTTTACCTCTGGCCAAGCTCGCAGCCAGCACAGCCTTGAGTTTCTTGCCAGTGTTCTAGAACATGGCCTAACCGAACACGTACAGCAGTACACTCGGTGGCGAGACGGTCAAAACCCGTCGAAACTCGACTTGCTGCTCACCAACGAGCCACGTCTAATTGACAACGTTAATTTGAGCGCCCCAGTTGGTGCAAGTGATCATGTAGTTATCAGTTTTCGTGTGGTGGCGAACGTCACGCTCAACGCTAAAGCACTGCCCATCAGGCTTAACTTTCGTCGAGCGGACTATGACGCCATCAAAGATTTCCTCTCACGAGTCGACTGGTCCCTGGCAGCACAAACCCCCACAGTCGACGACCATTGGAACTATATCGCCGCTCACATCCACGACGCAATTAGGGCACACGTTCCCACAGTGCGCGCTTATGCGCCGAAACGCCACCGGCAACTTCAGCCTGCTACGCTTAGGCTGATCAGGGAGAAGAAAGCCCTCTGGGACAGATTCTTACTTTTTGGCGACTCTGATTCGCGAGCACAATACTGTAGAGTGCGAACTTCCTGTATAGCAGCTGTTCGCCAGGACAGAAAAGCGTACCAGCTCTCTCTCGCTAAAAGCTTCACCGATAACCCCAAGGTCTTCGTTAAGCATATAGCGTCTCTCACTAAATCGCGCGCTGCCGTTGGCAGCCTGCTCGGACCCGTAGGCAATACCACAACGTCGGACAAGGAAGCTGCGGAATTGCTGAAGACTCAGTACGAGTCCGTTTTCGGCACCTTCGCACGCAGTACAACGGAAGGCGCTAACTTTACCCCCGTCACTGCCAGACATCCCGTGCAGTTTACATCAGAGAAAGTCCTGGAGAAATTAAAAAAATTAAGGACAGACAAATCGCCGGGTTTGGATGGGATCCCTCCCATTTTTCTACGTGAGTGCGCCACTGTACTGGCCGAGCCGCTTGCCTTACTGTACAGCCGCTCCTACACCAGTGCCGAATACCCGAACGCTTGGAAGCAAGGGGTCATAACGCCGATATACAAGGGTGGTGACAGGACAAACCCCTCTAATTACCGCCCGATAGCACTGTTTTCCACTGCCTCCAAAGTAATGGAGAGTATCGTAGACGATTTCTTGCGCTGCCATTTAGAAAGTCTGTCCTTAATAGCCCCGGAACAGCACGGGTTCCGCAGGGCTCACTCGTGCACCACGAATCTTCTCGCAGCCCTTGATTCCTGGACTGCAGAGGCAGACAATCATACTCCAACTGACGTGGTTTACGTGGATTTCTCAAAAGCATTCGACCGGGTCAATCACGCACTGCTGTTGAGTAAACTGCCGAGTTTGGGGATCGACCAGCAAACAATCTGCTGGCTAAGTACCTACCTGTCTGGCCGCACCTACCGAGTCGTGTAAACGGCGCACTCTCCAGCGCTCTGGCTGCAACGACCGGGGTGCCCCAGGGATCCATCCTCGGGCCCCTGCTGTTCAATTTGTTCATCAACGACCTCCCATCCTGTATCAGCAGCCACATACTGCTTTATGCGGACGACGCTAAGATATGGCGACCTATCCGCAGGCCAAGTGATCAGGCACTTCTCCAGACAGATATCGATGCTGCTTATTCTTGGCCTCGAAAAATTCGCTCCCGTTTAACATCGACAAGTGCAAAGTCATGCACATTGGGCAAGGTGTGGCTAATCCGTACAATATCGGCGGTGTGCATCTTAAAGCCACATCCCAGGAACGCGACCTGGGGACCATAATATCCGCCGACCTGAGCCCGAGCGCCAACGTAGCTACACTGGCGCGAAAGGCTAGCGTTCGCCTGGCCCTCCTTGGACGTGCACTAGGGTCTTTCCCTAGAGAGACATTTGTCCGTCTCTATAGCACTTTAGTACGTCCGCTGCTGGAGTACAACATACTTGTCCAGCCGCCGTACCTGAAGAAGGACGAGGCCATGCTGGAAACTGTACAGCGCAGAGCCACTAAGAGAGTGGACGGACTATCCCACTTCTCGTATGAGGAGCGTCTGGCGGCCCTTAACCTCTTCCCGTGAAA